>JZKD02S1670883.1:123299-139112 GCA_000966675.3 Picea glauca | reverse complement strand
ATGGGGATTAATCCAATAACAACAATAATAATAATGACATGATTAATCCTCAATGGGGATTTAATCCAATAACAAAATAATAATAAGAATGCTCTTCGCAGTTACATTATTTCAATAGAATTTAGAATGATAGACATAAACAACAATTAAATAGAAATCATGTATATATTAACTCAATGTTTCTCCAATGTTGCATGGGGAGTGCTCTTTGGAGTTGGGAAACTTGTTCCCGTCGTTTCCTAGGTTTCGAGAGCTTTGGAACTTGTAGGAAATTTTCCAAAATCACGAGTGATTGATAAGGCTTTTGGGTGAGGGGCATGACATTCTCAATGTCATTCCCATGATGTTCCGCACGTCCATGATCTCGTGGGGCCCAAATTATGTATGATTTTTTTTTTTTTTAGTTAGGTTAAAAGCTCTATTAGCCCATTTAGGTTTGCCTGCAAATTTCCAACTATGATGGATATACCCTTATGAATATACATATTCATGTGGTTTGCACTTATTGAGCCCTTCTTGGCTCATTGCTTTTGTAGGTTTAATGAAAAATGTTCTATTTCCATAGGTTTACAAAGTCCTCTATTTTAATGGATCTCGCATCTTGTTAATGGTCCCATGGTTCTTGCTACTTTTCAATAATTACATGGTTGGCAGGAGACCGTTCACATGATGTTTGACAATGGCTTTTGTGGCTTTCCTAGATTCCCTATATTTTTTTTTGCTTGTAGACTTGTACCTATAATCGTAACAATGTTCCCTGAAATAGCATATGAAAAGTAGGGATGAAAGCTCCAAATAAGGGGCACAAGTTTGGCCTAGAATAGATCATGCTAAGCCCAAATAAAGATTCCATTATTAACCTTCACAAAATCGAATTTCCTTCTCCTATATAGTAGCCATCCAAGCCATAAAGAAACCTCATACTGTAGTGTGAAGATTAGATTGAGGCACCATGCTACCATAAGGAGGAAGAAGAGAGTGGAGTTGCCACTTGGTTTTAGGGAAAAATTGAGAAACCCTAGGAGAGAGGAAGAGAGTGAGAAAAGAGGAGGGAAGGCCACTAGGTTAATTAGGGTTTTAGGGTTGACTATATGACCTAACTGTTGATGATTACAGCTGCGTGAGACATCCTCCAGGACAAAGACTGAATGAGTCGACCTGAGAGAAAGCCCATGAGTTGGGTGTGCCCATGAGATGGGTGTGTGGTTCCTATCTGAGACAGAATTGGAACGTTGTGCCCCTATGTGAGGTGGTGAAGCCCATGATTTGGGTGTGTGGTCTCCTCTGTGCAGAGAGTTGAGATGATACTCCAGATGATTCTCCTATGTAACACAATGAGAAAGAAGATCCGTTGAGTTGGACGTGCCTGTGGCTGAACACGGGTGAACGTGTGGGGAAGCCCATGAGTTGGGTGTATTGTTTTGAGATAGAGATGAAACAGTGTATTAGCCTCCTCTGTGCAGAGAGTTGAGATGATGTGATACTCTAGATGATTCCACTGTGTAACACAGTGAGAAAGAATATCTGTTGAGTTGGACGTGCCTGTGGCTGAGCACAAGTTAACGTGATCCTAGTGGCTGAGCACTAGTGAGTGTGGTTCTCCTGTGAGAAGCAGTGAGATAGAGATGTGGACATCCCTATGGCTGAGCACATATGCATGTGCCTCTAGTGGCTGAGCACTAGTGGGTGTATGAGATCCCTTGCTATATTGTTGAAGAGTCAGACTTACCTGTAACCCTATTTGTGATGTAAAGGGTACAGGTCGGCCCCACCATAAAGTGAAAGATAATTAACGTAAAAGATAATTAATATGGAAGTTATTAATTATATTTTAAGTTATTGAGGTTGGCCCTGTTGTGCCAATAGACACTACTGTTGACAGGTTCAGTCTAATATAAATAAAGGTAAATTCCCCATTGAGGAACCATATCACAAGTGTGAGTTTGGAAATTTCAGAAAACACTTGTTCTTGGGCGCCAGTCTTTCAGAAAGTGCACACCTCTCTTGGGCGCTAGTCTTTCAGAAAGTGCACACCTCTCTTGGGCGCTAGTCTTCTAAGTCTTTATGGTGGTGGAGGCCTTTCTCTTGAAGAATATAACAAAGGATTGACTGGGTTTTCTTTCCTTGTTGAGAAGGGTTTCCCAGGATACTTCTTGTGTACTTGTGCATGGTGTTTCTTCTTGTATTTTGGTTGCTGCAACAAATTGCTTATGGTTTAAGTAAAATGCTAAAATGGAATGAACTTCATGCTTAAGCCTATCTTATTGAAAAATCAACATGGTATCAGAGCATAGGTCTTGAAGAACCCATTGCACAAGCATTAAAGCAACTGTCCTCTCTTTTTTGCAAATCCGTACGACCCTCTAGGGTTTCTGCAAAATCCGTACAACCATCTCTTGTTTGGCCTTTTCAATGCTTTACACTTGGATGTTGGGGCTGGAATTTGGATAAGGGTGTACGACCTCCCTCAATGCACCTCCAGAGACTCTTAAAGTGAAATTCCAAGGATTTTGGATTTTTGGCCCTAGGGTTTATAGGGTTCTGCAATTTTCTGTAGAATTTTTGATTTGAGGCTTCCTGCAGCGCATTGAAGAAACATTTCAGCTCAACAGTATTCCTATGACACTCTCAAATCTTATTGTTGGCAGTCATAAGCCCAAAAAAACCGAAGGTTTCTAGTCTAACCTAGCCATTAGGTTTTCCAAGTCTAGTTGGCAAGAGTTTGTGAAGAAATCTGAAAATATGAAGAACAAAACCTTAGTGGAAGATAGGCTTGATGGATCAAGCAACTTCAGCTCCTGGAAGTCAAGACTTCAAGTTACCCTTGAAGAAGATGATCTTTTGAGTGTGATACAAAAGACTTTACCAGAAACAACTACTGATGAAGATAAGGAAATAAGAAGGGAAGAAGATGTCAAGGCAAGGAAAATAATCATCTACTCAGTAAGAGATCATCTCCTACCTCGTATTTCCAACCTGAAGATAACTTATGAAATGTACGAAGCACTAAAAGATATGTTTGAAAGTGGCAACACCCTCATAGCCCTTACCTTAAAGGGCCAACTTCAAAGTACCAAAATGACAAAAGGTGATACAAGTGCTACCTTCTTTATGAAGATATCAGAGATCAAAGATCAACTGGGTGCCATTGGAGAAATCATGTCTGACAGAGAACTTGTCTTATCTACTCTCAACAATCTTCCAAAACACTGGGAACCTTTTCTTCAAAGCATCAGTGGAAGAGAAAAATTACCAACTTTTGATCGTCTGTGGACAGACTGTACTCAAGAAGAACTTAGACTTAGAAATAGAGGAGTGGAAGACTCCCCTGATGACAACCATGCTCTTGCACTTCATACAAAGAAAGGAGGAAGATTCAAAAGAAACTTCAAACAAACATTCAGAGATGAGAAGACTCCATCAGCTTCAGGTCATAATCAAAGAAGAAATGTTTTAGAGATTTAGTGCTTCAGATGTGACAAATATGAACTCTATGGAAGAAATTGTCCAACCAAGAAGAAAGGAAGACAATATGCTTCCACCAATGACATTGATCCAAACCCACCTCAAAAGGATGAAGATAAGAGATGATAATTACTTCCTCTAAACCAAATACAAAATTGAGCATGACTGCAGACCCAGGTAAATTGTTTGATCATTAAACTTACAATTGATTGCATTCTTAAAGGGTATTATATCTAGCGTGGGAGACCTCATGACTTGGATCTTTATCCCTAGTACATGAGTCCAAACCTTGTTGATTGATTATTATGCTAGTCAAGTAGTGCACCTGAAGACATAAAAAGATCTAGCAAACAAGTAAAAGAAGACATCCATCCTTCAGACTTCAGAGAGAGTTACTTGACTCAGAAGGAGTCAAACAAAATGAGAAGAAGGAAGAGACAATACCTTCTCCCCCTTCAGAAGTTCAGAGGGAGACAACCATTATTCCAGCTGATCCAGTTGCTCTAGTTGATATGCCCAGAGATATTACAGTAGGGCATAAAAGGCCTGCCTAGTCTCGGCAAACTCTGCAAGAGGCAAAGGAACATATAAGCCCCTCAAGGCACATCCCAAGAAAGCAAAAGAGTTTTTCGAGCTACCCTTCAACCATGAGTCACTTCATTGATTCCAAGCCTCCTTGTCATGAAGGAGCAACATATGAACAAGTATGGCAAGATGCCATGACAAAAGAATACCATGATATCTACAAGGCACAGTTGGATATGGCCTAAGATATGCCTCCAGTATAGACTTGAGTTTGCAGGGATATGCAGATTGGGAAGGGAGCGCAATGGACCAGAAAAGCACCTTTGGTTGTTGCTTTACTTTAGGGTCTGCCATGGTTTCTTGGTGCAGTAGGAAACATAGCTCTATGGCATTGAGTATCGCAGAGGCAAAATACATAGCATTGAGTGTGGTAGTCCGCGAAGCAAGTGTGGCTTCTCAAACTTCTGACAGATTTATTCGATCATGAGATGGATCCTACTACTATTCATTGTGATAACCAAAGCTGTGTAAAGCTCTCTGAGAACCCTGTGTTTCATAATAGATCGAAACACATTGAGATAAAATATCATTATATCATAGATTTGATGCAGAGGAAAGCAATACACGCGCATTACCTTCCTACACATGAGCAGATTGCAGATATCTTCACCAAACTACTTGCCAATACGAAGTTCGAGTACTTCCATGAGAAACTCGCTTGGTGGAGAATACCTCTCTAGTTGAGAGGGAGTGTTGATGACTACAACCAAGACGAAGTTTGAGTACTTCTGTGTGAGACTTGGCTTGATGGAGAATGCCTCCCTAGCTGAGAGGGAGTGTTGATGATTACAACTGCGTGAGACATCCTCCGAGACATAGACTGAATGATTCGACCGGAGAGAAAGCCCATGAGTTGGGTGTGCCCATGAGATGGGTGTGTGGTTCCTATTTGAGACAGAACTGGAACGTTGTGCCCCTGTGTGAGGTGGTGAAGCCCATGAGTTGGGTGTGTTGTCTCCTCTGTGTAGAGAGTTGAGATGATACTCTAGATGATTCTCTTGTGTAACACAATGAGGAAGAAGATTTGTTGAGTTGGATGTGCCTATGGTTGAGCACAGGTGAACGTGTGGGGAAGCCCATGAGTTGGGTGTATCGTTCTGAGACAGAGATGAAACGATATATTAGCCTCCTCTTTGTAGAGAGTTGAGATGATATGATACTCCATATGATTCTCCTGTGTAACGCAGTGAGAAAGAAGATCTACTGAGTTGGACGTGCCTGTGGCTGAGCACATGTGAACGTGATCCTAGTGGCTGAGCACTAGTGAGTGTGGTTCTCCTGTGAGATGCAGTGAGATAGAAATGTGGACATCCCTGTGGCTGAGCACAGATGGATGTGCCCCTAGTGGCTGAGCACTAGTGGGTGTATGAGATCCCTTGCTATATTGTTTAAGAGTAAAACTGACCTGTAACCCTATTTGTGATGTAAAGGGTACATGTCGATCCCACCATAAAGTGAAAGATAATTAATGTAAAATATAATTAATATGAAAATTAGTAATTATATTTTAAGTTATTGAGGTCGGCCCTGTTGTGCCAATAGACACTACTGTTGATAGGTTCAATCTAATATAAATAAAGGTAAATTCCCCATTGAGGAATCATATCACAAGTGTGAGTTTTTAAATTTCAGCAAACACTTGTTCTTGGGAAAAATGCACACCTCTCTTGGGCACTAGTCTTCTAGGGTTTTTTAGCACCCTCTTTTGTGCTAGGTCTTTATGGTGGTGGAGGTCTTTCTCTTGAAGAATATATCAAATGATTGATTGGGTTTTCTTCCCTTGTTGAGAAGAGTTTCCTAGGATACTTCTTGTGTACTTGTGCATGGTGTTTCTTCTTATGATATTGGTTGCTGCAACAAATTGCTTATGGTATGCTAAAATGGAATGAACTTCATGCTTAAGCGTAGCTTATTGAAAAATCAACACTAACACTGTAGATTAATTAGGGAAATGTGATTAGGTCTCAACAAGTAGATTATAATAGCAAGTTAATAAAGGAATAGAAGCTAGCTAGGGTTAATTTATCGAGCTCCTTTGGTGAGCTAATTAACCTAAATGTTGAAGATAAAAGAGAGATGAAAATGAACTCACCTAGAAGAACACTATTATAGGTGTTGAAGTTGCTTGGGCAGAAGATGAGAGATGCCATAATCCTTCAAGAGAGGGTCTCACCACTCAAACAAATTTGTACATGCTGCTACACATTCCTCCAAAACATACTTGATCCTGATCTTTGATACAATGCAATAAAAACATCTAGATTGACCATATAAGTGATTAACCAATGGAGTGTTGTATGGTGATTCAAAGTGCTTGTAGAAAGGTGGTACTTCTCTTGTCCTAGTTGTGTTGGGACTCTCCTTGAGGTAGTAGGCTTGAATTGTCCAAGTTGTTGGAGGGGACAACCAATGGATGCACCCTAGGACAAAAGAACAAGCCTCAAAGAGAGAGAGATACCTATAGATGTGTTGTAGAGGATAGAAACAAGTAGCTGAAGAGCATGGAAGAAGAGTTAGAGAGCTAAATCAAGATTGTGTTCCGACAATATATGTTTTCATAGATAATAGATTCTAAGAGACTTTTCAAAGAGGAGAGGAGCGACATAAATAGACAAGGGAATGACCTCAAGGAATAAGTGAACGTTAGACTAGGTATTGGACAAAGTGTTTTGTACAAAAGAGTCATATTGCAGGTTTTGATTGACTATTGCTAGTTTCTCATCTCATACCATGTGTATCTTCCCACCAATTTAACACTGTTATGTGGGCTGATACTTGTAGTGGTGATATGGCCCCTAAAAGTCGTGGTTCACTTGGCACCAAGAAACCATGAAAGGTTCAAGGATGTTTGAATTTGGACTCCCAATTAAGCAACCTAAAATGGATTGGGCCATTGAGGACTCAAAATGATGCAGCTTAATCCACTATGGGCTAGATATGGGGTTTAGAGCCCTAGATAGAATCCAAACAATGAGTGAATGCCCCAAATGATCACCCCAAAGGGTTTAACAAAGCCAAATCAATGACCAAGGGCTAAAGACAATAGGAGATTGAAAAGATGAGGATTCTTACTTAAGTACTAGACATCCTTAAAAGGTTGTACATCTAGACTAATGCAATGTAGTAGAGTTTGTGCTTGTGGAAATTCTCCAAGGGAGAGTGGTTCAACACAAAAGAGCCTTTGCAATGAAGGATGAGAGAATCGAGTCATATGGTTGATCACATATGGACATGAAACATAAGTGGATTGCACAATGGTACCTCTAATGGGTAAGCATATGTGAGTACTCAAGTGCGAAATCTATAGGCTATACATGACTTTGTATTCAATCCCAATTCAAGTAAGGTTAAGATCTAGGGTTTCATTCCTTGTAATATCTATGACATAATCTCATCAAGGCAACACTAGTATGTGATGAAAAATATTACCAAATCAGACCTCAAAACACGAAGGAAGGAGATAATAAGAAAGTACCTAGGTCTGTTGTTTGTGCTCCTCATATGAAGTCCGCAAAAAGATGAGAATACATCATGCTAACAATGCCTTCATTGTTGGTTTGTGGCTCCTTTAAACTTGCGTCATATGTCCATGTTACGAGTGCCAATACAAATTTGAACATGGGTTGAGTCACGTTTCATCATGGCATCACACATATGGTTTGAAATATGTTGGTTCTTGAGTATGAACTTTGGATTTGATACTTAACAAGGCATTGATTTGATGTTCCAACCACCAAACTAAATTTCTCAAAGAAAGGGCCCATGTTTGCTTGATATAGCTTGTAGAAGGTAGACATAAATGTGGGCTTGAATTAGGCATACCAGTGAAGCTTAGAACAATAGATAAAACACTCAAATAAGTCCATGAGAAAGATGGAGACTTCCCAATAATGTTTAACTCAATTTTAAATCACCAAGGTAAAGAAGACATTAGGTCCTCATAATGACACCTCTCTTCATTGAAATGGAGATCAAAATCAAGAACCAAACCTCCCCAAAAAACCTTTGATACAATGTTGACCACGTCATGGTGTTGATATCCATAAAAAACAATATAAATTTCATGCACAAAAGTGTCTTGAATCCCATGCCAAAACTCTTTCAACATAGGTGCTCACATCAATATGCAAAACCTAGCTGTCTATTGGTCAACCAACATTAAAATCTTCCATAGATAACTCTATCAATTGTGTTCGTAAAAAGTTGAAAGATGGTACTTATTTACCTCAAGACGGTGTTGACCTCTCCCTAGAAAACAATGCTAAATCGATGGGTACCTTTCTGTCAAAAATCTATCATCAAAGCACAAATGAATCTAGTCCAATCAAGCTAAAAATAGGGAATATGCAAGTAAGAACAAATAAGAGATGGTGTGAACAAGTTAGGCACCATTCCTTCCAAAAATAAACGTGCAAAATACCTCCCAAATCTATATGCATATCAACTTTGCTTGTTGATCAAACATCATTTCCATAAGCAAGCAACCTCATACAAATCCAAATGCATATAAACTTTTCTCGTTGATCAAACAACATTTTCACGAGCAAGCAAGCTCCTACAAATTCAAAGAAAAACTTGCTTTGCCTTGAAAAAACACATGGCTACTCTCATGTGGTGCACCTCATTGCTTCTCTTTTGCATGTTAAAGATATCCATAAAATGGGAACATGCATGCATTCTGTCACCCCTTGAAAATACATGGTTCATTTCACATTTTCATGGGCCTTTCTTATCTAATTGACACAACAAACCCTTGGTGGCAGTTACAGGTTGTAGGAGACACTTGGAGGCCATGCACCTTCTAGCTTGCTTGAGCACTTCTCATCATCCAGGCAAGGGAAAAGGTGTGGAGGATCTTTGATGGCTTGATGGAGGCTTGTTTAAGATTGCATTGATGGATGATATGAGAGCTAGTGAGCCATAGAAGATGAAATTCTTACTTTAGGGGATGTCTAAGGCATGGTTTATGGAAATATTAGGGTCAAACACAATGTAAGGATATGAACGTCCTACCTTATTTGGAGTCAAGAGCATGACATAGTCTAAGCAAAGGCGTTAATGGCACCAAAGGTTGAGCCTAGTCTTCAAGGAGGTGTTTAAAGCATGTTGTACATAGGTGGAAACCCTAATGGAGGAGTTTCCACACATTTGGAAGTGTATTTCATCTTTTTTCGGGGTAAAAGCACATTATTTGAGGCCTTTTTTCTGCAAATTTAGAGGCAAATTCTTTGCACGAGGAGATGCCATGTAGCATTGATGACATGATCAAACACCAAAGGAAAGGGAATTTTGCTTATGAAGGTCGCAAGTGGCATTATGGACCCATTTTATGCATTTAAAGGTAAAAGGAGCAAAACGTCCCACATAGAGGAGCCTCAAACGCATGACATGTGGCAAGGAAAGAGGTCAGAAGACGAATGCCTTAGCTTAAAATGATGACATGTGGCAATGGAAGTGTTTGTGTGGTGTCCTCAAAAGCATGACATGTGGCAAGGAAAGAGGCTAGAAGAGGAACGCCTTAGCTTAAAATGATGACACGTGGTAATGGAAGTGTTTGTGTGGTCAAAGACAATGTCTTGATGAGGAGGGTTTTAATTATGTGAAAATAATTATATTTTGGATTGTTTGATCATAAATCTACCCTATCAGAGGGACATCCTCCTCAAAGGGGCATTTAAAGCATGATAAAGGTTCATTATGGGGCATTTCACATGGATCGAGGTGTGATCCACATATCTGGGACAACTACTTCAAGGAGGAAGTGGACACATGTCATCTTGTGATTAAATCAAACTCTATAAGTACTTTAAAGAGGAGTGACCTTCTTCCATGGTTTTAGCTCTCATTTATTATTATTTTATTCATTAGAGTTTGATATGAAGGATATAAATGGATGAGAGATTCATTTGCAAAAGGTATAGTTGGAATTGTCGAAGTTCCCCAAGCTTACTTGAAGATCTTTTGGGAGGAAGAAATAAAGGGGCGCATTTCAATGTGAGGTTCTTCATCTTTCTTTATTATTCTCGGGTTAATTTGATGGACAAAAATTGCTAGTACAAATTAGTTGGTATAATCTTTAGAGAAGAGAAAGATTGCTCCAATAATAAGACGCTAGGGTTGAGGTGAAACCTTAACATAATTATCAACCTAATGAGAATTGTGACCTCAAAATGAGAACCCTAGTGCTAAAAACCCATATTTTTGCATCAAAAATACTAAAATCAACTCTTGAATCGAAAAGTGGTTCTACTAGTGTCACCCCCCTTTTTTTTTTTTTTCTCGAGGTTAAAATTACAACCTTTTGCAGCCATGCGCGTGTAATTTTGTGAACAAAAACTTTAAAATCAACTCTCGAATTGAAAAATGGTTGTACTAGTCCCACCCTCTATCTTTTTTGGGTTAAAATTATAACTTATTTTAAACCACAACCTTAACAATCAATGTTATTGTAACCAAAATCTTGAAATCAACACAACCGAAAAACGATTTTATGAATAGCATCCTTTCGTTTTTTGAAGAGTTATAATTATTATTTGTTTGAAACCATGGCCTTAACAATTGATACCTTAACAATTGATACCATTGTGACAAAAAAATTAAAACCAACCCCTGAATCGAAAAAAGGTAAAAGGTGCTGGTTGTAGTGCCATTTTTATTTTAGACTTAAAATTGTAATATTGTTAAGCTATGGCCTAAAAAAATTCGCCATTATCTTGATCAAAATCATTCCACTCATTTCTACTCCACCATCAATGTCTTTTTAATTTTTATTTAAAAAATGACAAAAACCAATGAAATTATAAAAGATACTAAAAAAACATAAGAAAACAACTTTAAAAAGAATTATAAAATTGAAAAGGGTAAAAAGGACGGGCACAAGGGGAGGGGCAGAGGGCGATTCATATTATGGGGGGCAATTCCTCCCCTTTTAACACCTATCTCCTCGATACTAAGTATTTCATTTTTTAATATTTTTTTTAATAAATTTTTTATTTTATAATTTTTTTCAATTTGTTTTTCATATTTTTGGGTTTGTTTTGTATTTATAATATTATTTATAATTATTAAAATTTTAATTCTTTATCTACATTTTAAAAGTTATTTTTACCATTTTTTTTAATTGTTTTTTAATTATTAAATTTTTAAAATTCTTTTTAAATCCTTCATCTACATTTGTGTGTTTTTTTTATGATTATTACTTTATGTTACATCCACACAATTTATATTTATGTTATGGCATGGAAATCAGAATGCAACACATTTATTCATGGTGAGCTTTAAATTTTAAAAAACTTTTTTCACTTTTAACTTGCGTGATTTGAATATTCTTTGTAGGTATTTGTAACTTTTTATCCAAATTAACATTGATAAAATTATGCATGCAACTAAGGTTAATAGAAACAATAGCATTCTCTTGTTGAATGCATACACGAACATATAGTATGGAGTTTCCACATGCAAATAAACCCTTGGTGCTCTTGATATCCTTTTTATCAACATGAGACCACCGATCTAAAAATATTTTTTCAAATGTTTCGTTGGAAAGTGCCATCATTTTGGCAAAGTCTAATGAGTCCCACCATATGCGAGCATTATCCATTAAGCTATAGGCTAGCCTTATTTTCCAAGTGATTGAATTTTTAGAATTTATAAATTTTAGGTATTCTTAAATACTAGGGCCATTGGAGTTCCCTATAAAATTCATCTTTCTTGGGAGAAATCTTCAACAAAAACTATGACTTTGCAAATTGCGTGACCGTTTCAGATGATAACTTCACTTCCCAGACTATGTTTCAGAGGACTTTTTTTTTTTAATTGTTTATTATTATTATTATTATAATTTTTTCGAGAGGACCTCAAATATCCAATTGGTTTTTGTAATTTCTTCTCAGATTTTTTTAGAATTTAATCTAAAGTGCGCCACCCTTTTTTGTTTTTGAAAAAATCTGCAAAATAGAAGAAAAAAAAATCCCCTTTTCCTTGTCGAAGAAAGTGATTTGATACCAAATATGAAAATATAATCTCAAAGAAAAATCCTTAACTTCAACAAGAAACCAAAATCATTCACATAAAATAATCAACACAAGAATGAGAGAAAATCCTTGAGGTAGGGTAACACCATTTATTATTCCTTATGGAAGGAATGCATTCCTCAAGCGATGCTTGATACATTTACAATATACTTCAGTATGCTCATTACATTGCTAACACTTCTTTATATAGTGTTATCTATCTCCTAAAAACATTCTAGAGAAGGAACATTCTAGTAGGTGGAACCTTCTAGTAAGTCTTCTCATTTTTATTGTGTTCACACTATTACATGGGCCTTATTTACTAGAAATGTCCTCCATACATAACTATCTAATTATTATTATTCCCCTAGGGTACTTCCCTAGGTACTCCATACCACTTCCCTGGGTATACTAAAAGTTTATTGAAGATAGAGACAACCCACATTGTAATAAGTTTTGTGCAAATGTGTTGCATTAGATGCAGTTTCAATGTCTTAAGCACATAATCAACATTAGTGGCATTAGAGTACTTATTTGAATAATCGAGCCTAATGTGAGATGTTTGTATTGATGGAACAATACTATCATGCTTGGTGCATGGTGTCAAATAGTTGGTGGATATTGGGGGTGATCCAATCAACCTCTGGGGAAGAATCTAATGTCATTTTTTCAAATGGAAATATGAGCCTTACATTAATTTTGATACCACTGAGAGAAGTATTTCAAATATTCTACACAACTCTATATTAGAGTTACCAAAAGATTTTTTTGGTTAGAAACTACCCAAACTAGTTAATTTTATAGAACAATGTAGCAAACACAATATTCAACCTATAATATAACATCATTTTTATTGAAACAAAGAACTATTATAGTCACTTCATTTGCAAATGTTCAGAACGATTACATTACATAAGTTTTTATTTTATTTTGAATAACAATAATATTATTTCACATATGGTTTCTCATTCACAAGAGATCATGCTTGGACAATGGGCACAATATGGCATATCATCACATAACCATACCATCAGCAAATGTTTGTGTGCTAACCATAAAATACTTTACAATGTACAATAAAATTTCCCAACTACATCCATTCTTCTTGGGTGTTATGAAATCTTTAATAAAATGATCAACTTCCTTCCTTGAAAGGGACAGAGGGTGAAAATAAAAATGCCCTAAATGCTATATTGAAAATCCATTGATCTTGAAAATGCCCCAGAATTTGTGAGAAAGCTATGTATAAGCTTTGACAATATTCTTGTCTTCGATCTAGAGATGGAACTATTTAACATACCCATTGTTGTCTAGATTGAACTTCTTCCCACTTCATCAAGGTAATCAATTCTTATGGTCTTATGAACCCACATACATCCAACGTGATTACCTTGAGATTGGAATCTCCCTTGAATATTTACCTAAGGTTGCAGATCTAGTGCAACCAACACTCCTTAAGGCATGGAAACTTTTTGATCCACTTCATTAGTTTTATGCAAATTCCTCCACACAATGTGATTAAAGTTGAGAAGAAATAATCCATGCAGTGTCCATTCAAAGGATTGGCTTAATACCACCTCCAATATCTACACCATGATATTGAATACAAATTTAGCAATGTTCATTCATTACAACACACAATTCCAAGCTTGAAGACCCTTCCAAAATGTAAAACAAAAAAATATTACAAGGAAAGGGATGAGAAGATCCAAAGAATATATTCTAGAATCCATAGAAGAATGAAGAATGCATGGCAACAATGAAGACCCTTCCAAAATGTAAAACAAAAAAATATTACAAGGAAAGGGATGAGAAGATCCAAAGAATATATTCTAGAATCCATAGAAGAATGAAGAATGCATGGCAACAATATAGTGACAAGGAATCAAAGAAATAACAGAAATGGTAAAACATATAAAGTGCATGAACATATATGATATAAACCAAAAGATTTTGACTACATTTCCATGGAAGTTGATCATGGACTATACAGTGATAGATTAAATGATGACATGGATAAGTATATATGGAATATTAATGGAAACCTACAAAATAATGGAATAAATCAATTCATCCATAGAATTCTCCTCTCATGAAAAAAGGAAGTATATACTTGGCAACTGCAAAAGAAATAGTTGAGTACATACCAACTTCCTTTCACAATGAATCATAGTTAGTTGAACTCCCATTGATAGGTTCCATAGTTAAAGAATTGTCAACCCCAAAGAAAAATTTCAAGGCATACATAACACTTAGGATATTGAACAAATCCTATTGTCCATGCCTATCAAACAAAGAAACACCAAAGGATATCACAAGTTCGATCTAATAACATTCACAAATATGATGGCTAGAAAACATTAGTATATAACACTTAGGATATTGAACAAATCCTATTGTCCATGCCTATCAAACAAAGAAACACCAAAGGATATCACGAGTTCGAGTTAATAACATTCACAAATATGATGGCTAGAAAGCATTAGTATACGAAGTAGGGTGTTGTTCACAAAACGTACCTTTTTTAATGCATATTCTCTATAACGTACTTCCAAAATATATAGTTTTGAAAAATAAAATGAACAACAATATATGTTGGATTCCATAGGTAATAATGGTATAGGCGTAAGTACCTAAAAATACTTGATTAGCTTGTAATAATAACTTGCAAGTGGTCCTACATAAATGTCTTTTCCTCTCTTTTCATCAATAAAAGATACCAAACAAAGATGTGACTATTTTATTGAAAACATCATCCAAATCCATCCACATTCTAGTGCTACTAGATATCCATCCTCATTTATTAGAAGACCTCTTGTCACCCCTCACCACCACCACCACCCATAGAGATTTTCATTATTGTTGATCAACCACCAACTCCCTCTTCCTACCTGTTAGCACTCCGTAAATCTGTTCTGCTGATAAATAGATGACAAATGTAACTTTTTCAACCAACTTTGAGACCTGAAACTAGCCTTTCGGATCTGGAGAGGGCTCTCTCGGAAATGGCATGGTCTCCATGCAGGATATGACTTTGAAAAAAATGGCTAGGCTTAACACCTATGATATAATGGGTTCTGGTTATATTGGTGTAGGAAAGTAAGACTTGGGCTATGGGGTCGGTCTGAGGAAAAGACAGGACAAATGACTCAGTGACTAGACTCGAGAGGATAAGGCTAGGTGAGCAACAACCTTCAGTGTAAAACTGTAATGTGTGGTGGGAGAAAATATAGGAAGTAACTCGGAGCACCGCTGTGGGCGAATTCAGAGTTAGCTTTAGAATAAAACTTTTTGTCTAAGTGGCGCAAACAAGGGGCACTGTACAACGAATCCGCAGGTTCAAAAATTTGTTCCGAAATAGATAGAAAAAGACATGAAATAAAGATAACAAGAAGCACATACGCAAAGAAAGAAAGCACAATACATCCAACTATTACAACTAGAATCTTTTCGTAAGTTACATGACCTTTGCATTAAATTCCAGTCAAAACTCATATTTCATACAATAGCTGTTGTCTACTAAATTTGCCAACCAACCCCTTTTACATGAAAATGATCCCCATATATAAAAACTAATGTCACCCTTGGTTGTTCGGGTTGAGCTACTCTCTCCTAGAACCATGGATCCGTTTTCTTTGAAATAGAACAATAACTTCAACGGATTCACTAAAAATAGAAAACCCGACTTTGCCAAATCATAATCGTAACCGAAATATTCTTTACAGTCATTGATCATGATCCAAATTCGACC
>JZKD02S1670883.1:91969-111598 GCA_000966675.3 Picea glauca | reverse complement strand
CATTATAGTTTAAGTGGGCTTAATGGTTAAGAACATGTGTTTCTTCTTAAGAGGTCACAAGTTCAAATCCAGAGGGGGGTAGGGGGTAGGGTATGTATACCTCTGTAGACTTTAACACCACATCAATTCATTGTAGAGATATCAATTCACCCATAAAAATAATTATTCACACATTATGTATACACCATAGAGATAATATTTACCACCATATGTATTTACCACACAAATAATATTCATCATCATATGTATTCATCGCATAAATAATATTCACCACCATATATATTGAATTACAACTAATAAGTTATAATATACTATTTAGTTAATATATATTATACAATATAACTATAATATAATATAATATATAATTAGTTATATAATAGTTAGTTAATATATATCATATAATATAACTATAATATAATATATAATTAGTTATTAGTAATACCATATTATAATATATAATTAGTTATTAGTTATACAATATGTGATATACAATATTTAATAATTAGTCAGTTATATTACAAAATCAATTATGTATTATATAAAATATTTATAAAAAGTATATATTATTTTTATTTTAAAATGATTAATATTATATTATTTAACTATAATTTTTATTTTTAAGTTATAAATTTATTATTAAATATATAAATATATAATAGTATATTTAATCAATAATTAATTATTAGTATAAATCTAAATATTTTGATATCATTTATTGTGGGCATAATAATCTAAATTTATTATTATTATTTTTTACCTCTTAACTTTACACTAGCATATTTTATTTTGCAACTATCATTAGTGACACAATATAGATTAATTTTCACTAGATAACACCTCTAACTTAATGTGATGTGGTATATGTTTTTACTATTTTCCTTAGGAGGCTCATTTTAGACTAAAATTTATTGTAATGATGACTTTAACTTAACCATTTTTTAGACTTTCAAGGTAATGTATATGAACTTCACCTAAGCTATGGATGGAGGCTTTAAGGCCATCAACCCTGAATACAAATGTCAAAAACCATTTGAAACAAATTTTTTCTTTGTCGACAATCGATTTTTTATTACACTTCCCCAATGGGAGGCCTTTGGTCTCCAAAATATCAACAATGGAGAAGATGGAAGCACATGGCCTCCACTTGTTTCCCCAAGTCTACTACTCCATCGAATATGAATGTTGTTTGCTTCTTGTTTGTTTCAATCAGTGTTTTGACTCACCCTTGTTTTGTTTATACTAGTGATATTTTGTTTCTCCACTTATGTGCTTTGATGAAGTAAGGTCTTACCACTGTGGACCAAGTGATATTTGTTTTATTTCTTGTATAAGGATGCATCCCTATCCCATAAGTGGGCATTGTCAAACATCGTTTCACATGCATCAAGAGGTGTTACATCACATTGTACTTTATCAACATAGTTGACATTAATGAAAAACCTAATTTTACATCTTCTAGTGATTCTCATGGCATATTTCTCTTGTAACCATGCTAACGAACATGGCTATACTAGATAATAAGTCCTTAGACCAAGCTCATCAACTAGGCTTTCAAAAATCAAATTACATTGAAAACCACTATGAAACATAACAATGACCTTCCAATTATTAACTCGAACTTTGATTTGGAATATTTCACTTCTTTCTCCACTTGCCCTTAGTTGTTGTAGTGTGGTATAGACTAGGTTTTCTATGACTATTTATTTGGTATTCGTCGTTCCTCATTTTCAGGACTTGTGCCATTTAGGATGCAGTACAAGTGTCACATCACATTCCACGTTATCAACATAGTTGACATTAATAGAAAACCTAATTGTACATCTTATAGTGATTCTCATGGAAAATTTCTCTTGTAACCTTCCGAATGAACATGCATATACTGGATCATAAGTATCTAGACCAAGCTTATCAACTAGGGTTCCAAAAATAAAATTACATTAAAAACCACTATCAAACAAAGGACCGACCTTCAAATTCTTCACTTGAACTTTGATTTGGAATAGTGAACTTCTTCCTCCACTTTCCCTCAACTATTGCAGTGCACTACAAACTAGATTTTTATCCACATCAAATGTGTTGTCTACCACTATTTCTTTGGTAGCTAGTGTTCCTCCTTTTTGGGACTTGTGCCATTTAAGTCAGAATACTGGATGAAGCTTCCAAAACTCCTCATATGTGTGCCCATGTGCATCTGAATGTTTGCAATGCTTCTTGGGATGTTTATTGTCTGAGTTGTGGTTGCAATCTTTGTGCCTGTATTTTTGTTTATTTCTTCTTGGTCCTTTTGTCGCTGCCCCATTTTGAAGTCCAGCTTGATGTAAAAAGATTTATTGCTAGCCTCATCTATGCCTTTCACATTTAGTTGTTGCAATTTCCTTGGGATATCATTGAATAAGCATATGAGGTATTTCACTAGTACCCTAAGTTCTTCCAAAGAGATACTCAACATAGCGGCTTGCTTATGGAATTCTCACATGATATTCTAATTTCTTGTACATGTTGTCCTTGTTCTTTTCATAGGTTTTGATAGTTTGTGAACTGTTCCTCTTCATATCCTATGGGATAGAATTGTGATTTCAACATTTCCTTGAAATCCTCCCACCTTGTAACTATGGGTTTCTTACCTAGCCTCAAGGAATCTACACAACTCTTCCACCATAACAAAGTATGTCCAAAATTTTTCATTCAAGCAAAATATATCCTTTGGGTTTTTCTTATTTGATGAACGTTTAAATATACCTCTAATTGTTTCAACCGCTTATTGAGTTTTTCAACTTTAAGTTGACCATCATGTGTTGGTATTTCATGTTTTTCTTCAACCTTGAATGGAGTATGGGAAGAAAAAGGAGGAGAGTCAACATTACCGATTCTGTTAAGGTGTTTAAAATATTGTTGTTATGTACTTTTTCTTTTGTACTTAGTTCTTGGTACATATCTCTCTTCATCCCTTGAAATTAGTGGATGTATCGCCATCTTGCTCAATGCAACAATGCTCCACGTCGAACAAGTAAACCTGAATTCAAGGTATTCCTTAGGTTGTTCCTCATTAGAAATTCTCATCATTTTTGGTTGTCCACTACTTCCAAGACCTTGTAGCAATGCTTTCCACTCTTTTAATATCCAATGTGGGTGTTTACCATATAGGTTGTCCACCAAGTGTTTTCAAACATGGACTGTGATACCAATATGATCTATAATCGCTCAACGTATGGTCTAACTGACTCACCATCAAAGACCTTAATTAATTTCACAAAACAAAAATCATTTATCTTTGTTTGATACTTCACTATGCATTAAAACTGATTTATATAATAATTGTACACTGTAACTAAATTTATAAAACAATGCCAAAGAAAACAAGCATAAACACAATAATCACACAAATATTTTACCTTAGAAATCCATTTGGAAAAACCAACAAGAAATGGCCTTTGTTTGGATTTTTTTTACGCTTAGGAATTATTACAAACTACAACTATACATTCTCAACTAGAGAATTTGTGTATAATTTTTCCTTGGTGATATTATGCAAATTACTATTTTGGCTGAGAGACAATTGTCATTCTCTTGGACAAGCTCAAAACTCTTTTTCATCCTTTGATCTATGAATGAGTTTCTTCATTTCGAGTCCTCAATCTTTCTACTACTTCACTTCTTCCAAGTTTCAATCGTTATCTCTTGGGTTCCCCCATTTTGGCCTCCCCTCGCCATTGCGATCAATTTTCTCTTTATTACATCCTTTGGCGATTCATTCTTCCATAGGAAGGCCAAAGACTTCAATAATCGGTAATGGAAAACTAATCATTTTCCTGATAACTAGTACACTTGTTTTCCAACTCTCTTAAGTCCAACAACATCAAGAAATAGTTACAGTACCTTTCCTAGGTATTGAGTTCTAACTATGCAAGAGACAATCTTTTGGGGCCTTTTCATTTTCACCACTTGACACTTTGTAATTGTTTGAGGAGCCATAGGCAATCTCACAAATGGAGTAATAAGTGGTTTACACAAACTCAATTTTGGTTTATAAAACTAGGTTTTGAGTTGTGAGGCCAATAAGGAGAGAATGTTCAAAGTCCCATTAAATCTATACAACTTGAGGATGTGCAATAGATCCTGACCATAAATTTAGTCTAGATCAAGATATTGAGATCCCCTGGGTCCGTGCATCTCCTCTCTCTGCATGCTCTAAGTTTCACATTATTTTTTTTGCTTCTTAAGCCTTTTACCTTGTGCCTTATGCCTTTGTGCCTTGTCTTTGCCTTACGCCTTTGCTCATAAGCCTTTGCCAAGCTTCGAACTTTGAAAACAAGTCTATGAGATGATGTGTGCTTCTGAGAGGAAGATAAGATAATAGGGGCAACATTGTTAGATAATTTCGTAGAATCGTTAACTTGAGAATGTAGAACACTAAGAGTAGCATGCATCATGTCTTCTCCAACGCACATGGAAGATGTGTGTAACATGTGTGAGAGAAACTTTAATATGTTATAGGTTGGTCTCCTATGAAAATATAAGGCTGACCTAATAGTTCTTTCATAACGATACAATATAATGAAATATAATATGGGCCAACTTCATGTTTAACCGTATACCCAAATTAGATCCCAATTTCCAAATATTTGTTACAATATCAACCTTCCTAACGTTCTAAGTCATCAAACTTTAGTGATCTTGGAATACTTTTCATAATGTTTTTCACGCATTGAAATAACATTTTAAAGAAATCAAAGTAATCTCTTGATTTTCCTAAGGTCCACTAGACCAATTTTGGTCTCAGTGGACGTTAACCATCATCGTCATCATAATATGAGAACAACTTAATTCTTTTCCATATTAATAAAACATAATGAAATATAAAAAGTATACAAAAATATAATGTACAATAAGGATGTTTAAGTGAGATGTTTGGAAGAATGTATGTAAGTTATACGATTATTTTATGATCGTATTGTTGTTTAATGTTGTTACCTAAAAAGGTTTATTGTCCAAAATTGGGTTTTGCCCTTGAAGCCCATTTTTGGTCAAATTATGCATATTGATCAAATGATACATCTAAATGTAGAGAGTAGATTGGACATGTTTATTGGGTCACTGATTATCATGAAGCTGACAAATTCAATTCCAAGTTCTAGAAGAGCCAAACGTAGTGTTTGTTCGTTTGTTTGTGGGGCCTGCCTTGACTGAAATTATGCTTATTGGCCAAATGAGAAATTTGAGTGTAGAGAGTGGCTTACACAACGATTTTAAGGTCACTAATCATCATGGAGCTGACATAATTCGATTATGAGTTTTAGAGATATAAGAATGCGATGGAACCCACTTGAGGCCAAACCGTGTAGAAACAAAATGATATATTTGAAGGCATTGATGGAGAGGATTGTCGACTAAGGTTTTCAGGGTACTTGAGGCTGATGCCTTTTTGGATGCTCACAACGATGGTGTCCCCGTTCTGAACAAGTGGCTCATGCACCCAACAAACGAGAAAGGTAGGGCATATAACAATATTGAAATTGAGGAGTTTGCATAGATGTACATGGTTGTTTGCTTGAGTCGTCAGCCAAGAAACGACGTCTAAGTGAATCTTTCTCTCATGATTAAAAACTATGTTGACACTTTTATTAACATAAATGACAGGAGGAATACCCTCCTTTCAATCAAGAGATTGAATGAAATACGAGTTGGTTGGGACAGTGGTATTGACATCCTCCCTTAACTAATTGACACTTGTAACGTGATTGGGAAAACAAGAAGAAGGGATTTCTTTAAAGTTGTTGATGATATTAAAGAACTAGAACAAAGTACAAAGCACTAAGTTTCTAGGGATGAATTTGAAGATAAATTGAAAACTACTAAATCCTCTTTGGATGTAGACTTTAATGGGTTAACATGTTAGGAGGATGTAGACTTTGATGGGTTAACATGTTATTTTGAGAAGGAAATACAAAGATAGCTTAGTAACCTTGATGTTGAAAATATGACAAATGATTATTTGTTGTTCAAGAACAACAAATGAAATTAAGTGAAATCGAGAATGAAATATTTGCATCAAGAGTTAAGGAATAAATCATTTTGGGTCCCCCGAGAGAATATATCAAAGTTTGGGTTGATAATAAGGCTGAAGCAACATCTGAAGTCTCTTGAAAATGGTTGAAACGGTTAGATTTATTGAATGGTTCGATGGAGATTATTGATACGATAATCACCAAAGGAAGAGGGACTCTTAGTGAGCCTTGCTCCACAATTATGTAAGCTACAATATCTCAAACTTTTTCTTTCTTCTTTCTTTTATTTCCCCTTATAATCATAGGATCATTAAGTCTTTGTCAGGTTCTATCATCACTTAGACCATCACTTAGATCAACCTGTGACTTCTTTCTCTTGCTTTATTTATTTATTTTAGGTTCTTCATTTCTAAGGTTTACGAGAGTCACATCCCTACCCTTGAGGGAAAACACATTTATTTCTTTGTTTATCTAGGTCATTAGAATTTTGCAAGGACTTTTCACGACATACATTTTTCAATGACTTATAAAACAAAGTCTTTGGGATCAAGAATGTTTTGAAAGTTGTGTGGAAAACTACTTAATGGTTGTATTATCTTTTATCATTTCTTGACTTTTGGTGGGAGAACGAAATGTTGAGTTAATGACCATTTACATTTTTATGGTATCAATGTCAAATCATTTAAATCCTCCCATTAGATTCGTGTTACCTTTGTGATTTTCATCTGAATGTACGATGTTGAGTTGATTTATGTCTTACTATATTATGGTGGCTCATTTGTGATCTTTAAACTATTGTGTACATTTCACTAGAATAGTTTGTCACAATAGGTCTTACAAGTTTATGAAATCTCTTATTACACAATGTTTTACTTTAGGTTTCATATTTTAATTTTACCAAATTAATGCAAAAAATTAGTGAAATAATGGACATTGAAGTGAAAGAAGCTAAGAAAATAACACACTATCCACACAATGAACACAAGATGTACCTTAGAAAATCCCAATATGAGAAAAACCCAATTAGAAGGTGAGACCCAGGCTTTGCTCTTTTCGTCTTTGTTATGAAATGAAAATTCAAATAAGGGGTACTCTCTATGGAGTTTCCATGGACATTATGACCAAAATGGCTGCTACAAGATCTTCTACTTTCTCTGTTCTTCTTCAATATCCCACTCTCATATGCTCTACTCTACTATGGAACAATGAACAATAGAACCAAAATGTAACCCCTTCCTTTCCTAGTGGCACAATATTTAACATAGCCTGATAGCCATCTAGGGTTAGGGTTAGGGTTTTTGCATGCTTCAACCCCCAATTAATCTCAGGGTTTTGAGCCCTCTAGAATCTTTTGAAAAGTCCACATGTGTGAGTAGTGTGCAATGATGTGGCATCCACTCGAGGTCATGGTGGTCAGCATGATAGGTCAACTTGTGGAAGGCACAACTTCTGCACATGAACTCCAATTGAGGTGATCTTCACACCATTGGAAATCTCTCGATGTGTAGAGCAACAACGAGAGGTTGAGAACTTTGTTCACAGAGTTTTTACCCTAAAAAAAATTGTTTAAGGCCTCAAACAAGGTGCATAGGGTTCTGGACCCCAAATCACCAAAGCATGACCTACCCCTAAAATGGGCCCAAGCCAATAGCTCCAATTTTTCCACCCAGAGAGCATTGAAATATATGACAAATTATATAATGATCCATCGAGATCAATTTGTTTGGGGTTGTTTAAATATTTTGTTACGATCTTTTCTTTCTAGTTTTGATTTAAGTTGTTCTTGATTCCCTGATTCCATCTCAAGCAGAAGCAAGTGAATGTTGTTAAAAAGAAAATCTGGTTATGATAAGAACCATATTTATTGAAGATTTGTGGGGTTTGGCTTTCTATCACTTCCTAATTATTTAAGAGCAATTAATAAAACATCAGTGATCAACAAAGAGGAGTACCACCTCTCTAGAAATAAAGGAGAGTGCTCTTTAAATCCCTCAAAGATTTATCTCAATGTTGATGCCTTTCCTCAAAAGGAACATAGGCCAACATGGATGCTATTTTGATTTTGTATGCAAGAGGTATAGTGGTAGGACTTTCAAGGACCAACGATACATGTAATTTTAATGAGTTTTTATGCTTTTTCTATGCAAAATTCAATTGAAAATTTCTCTCATCGGTCCACTAAATGAGTCACCATTTTAGGAGATTGTTGATGAGGCTAGGTGCTACCTATGACGTAGTTCTTTTGGTCCTATACAAAGCAAATGTGTGGATAACAATCATGAACATAAAGCATGCTTGCGTCCTTGTCAAAGGCCTCAGACTATAGCAATAGGTTTGCTCTTTGACTCTGGATTAGTTTTTGGTTGACTTTAATATTCAATGTATAACATAGGAAATTGATATATGTTATTTTTTATATAATAAAAAACATATTTTTCTGAAATTTAATTGGCTAATATCTTTGATGTCTTATTGTAGGCTTCACGTCATTCGATGTATAGAAATGATTATACAATTAATAAATTTGTCAAGTGTTGTTTGACAAGAATGTTGAGTGCATAAATGTTAAATGATAATGGTACCTACATCCCAAGCTATTGATGGCCACTACATCCCAGGCTCGTACACGTTTTCTCTTTAATGATAAGGCCACGACATCCCAGGCTCGTAAGCAGTTTTTCTTTACTGATAAGCTGCAAGCTAAGGTTAAGCCGGTTTCAAATTTTAGTCTATATGCATTCACTCTTGAGCATGTCCACATCCCAACGAACAAATGTTGAAGCATTACTTTAAGGTTCTCTTTTTTATTTTTAATTCGGTGGACCACATGATATTTAGACCCACATGCTGGGTTTTTCTACACAGTTTTAACCTATCGAGGATATCTACCATCAATAAATATGGTTATAAATTCTCTATAATGTAAATTAAAATTGTCAATTAAAATAATGCAAGTGTCAAAATTTTAAAATTTAATGTGTAGTTTTGTTTTCAAATTCCAAGATTAGCTTTATGTATTAAAAACTTATATACTAATTAGAAAATATTTCAATGTATTACTTAACATTTTTAGCCATGGTATTATAATATATATATAAGTAATTAATATTGTTAGAAGTTAAATATATTAAAGGTAATTTAACTCTAACTATTTATATATAATAGTACAAGTTAGACTAATATATATATATATATCTATGTTAAATCTAATAATATATATTATTACAAGTTGGACTAATATATATCTATGTTAAATATAATATATATATTAGTGTAATAATAAACAAGTGATGTTAAATTTAATAATATATATTAGTGTAATAATAAACAAGTGCATCAGGGTATATGGCCTTAGAAGTTAATAACATTGTGTTATCTTGAATGTTTTCAAAGAATGAAAGATTTTCCAGTGTGTATACGTCTTTAATATATAATTAAATATTTCCCCGTCTTGGTCTTTAATATAGGAGTTATGAAGAAGAGCCCGTCATTGTAATCTAAAGTATCAAGAAAGGATTGAATATTCGTCCATGTGTGTTAGTGTCTCAAGGGTTTTTCAACATGTTATTTCTGCATTTAAAATAACATTTTAAACAACATAAAATAGTGATTTCTTTTACTTAGTCGCATTTCCAAAAAAAAAGCCAAAAAGTAAAACAGTTAGACAATTGAATTAATTAAATTCCAAATTTCATATTAATAAATAAATAATATTTACTAGCAAGAGTAAATAAATAAATAATATTTACTAGCTAAAGTAGAGTAAGTGTATGATTTAGTTAAATTAATCTAATTCCAAATTCCATATTAATAAATAAATAATATTTACTAATAAAAATAGGGTAAGCTTATGAGTGATGCTATATTAAACTTGTTATAATTTTAAATAATAATAATTATCAATTTATAAATCAATCTTTATATTTATCCTTCTAAACTTACAAGAGAGACTAAGCTGCCATACAACCCTTGTTTATCAAGTTTCGATGTTCGTAATCAATGTAGTTTGGGTTTAAGGATCATTTGTCCCAGTTTTTAGGGGCCAAAACACGTCATACTAGAAAAAATTGGAAGTGTAGTTTTCACTGGGAAACTTTCCCCTCAAACAAGGGTAATATCCCTGCGTGATGCGTGCAAGTTTGGTAAGAAGGGGAGTGGTTTGGGCAAAAAGTATCGTGAGGCGTCCTCCACCATTGGATGGAGTCGTATGCACACAACGGCGGTGCTCCATGCAAAAGGTGCGAGGCGTGTAATAATGAGGGTAATGGATAATGTGGGTGGGCCTACCCACCAAAACAATTCACTTGCTAAAACATGGCCATACAACTTACCAACCAATATATGCATGGTGGGCCTCTTTGGGGTATTAAAAAATTATGATATTCTCCACCCACCATAATGCATTACTTAAACACCATTTGATTCAATTTTTTTTTTTTAATTAATGTTTTGTGTGTAAGTGCTAAAGCTAAAGTGATGTGCTAATTATGAAGTGTAAATGGGTTTTTAAAAGGGAAAAAGGAGTTCCATTTTTCTATTTCTACCCATTCCAATGTGCTGCTACAACCAAGTTGTGCAAAGCTTAACTCATTGTGCACATGTAAGTGATTGATTGAAAAGGCAAGTTTAGCACTAATAAGTGGGTGTAGAGTTTCACACTAATAAGTGGGTGGGTTTAGTGTTGATGTTAAGGTGACTTCATATTATATAGTTGATCTGGGTTTAAAAAGTGTTAAGGAAAATGTGCAAGGAAGAATTAGATGGAAAAGGAGTTATTGGATTATATTCCTTCCACTTCAAAAATGTTACTATAACTATATAAATGAACACAACAAAAAGACTCGGGGACCAAATCCGTTTTAAATTTGACCATAAATTTGGCAAGAGGTTAAGAAGCTTCTATTATAACTAAATTCGATAAAATATTAAAGAAAACAATCTTATTGGTGGAGGAAGAACATTTTTCTAACCTATTTTTGGGACGCACGTATCTCTCACAACAATTTATAATAGATAAAATTTTCTCATTGGGAAGGATTAGATGTTGAAATCAATAGTGGAAGGGGATGGAATAGAGTAAGGAGGGCAACACAAATTGATGATCTACCTCATAATACCACTCTTTGTAGAAATAAGTAATCCTTTTTTCTTCTTCTTCAATATTTCTCCATTCTCATTCTCTCCACGTGCCCAACAAGTAATCTATAATAAATGTATAAGCCTAGATGTCATATTGATTTAGGGAAGAGACTTAGTTCCCCCTTAAGACCCAACGTGTGTCATTTTGGAAGAGATTTAAATGATGAATTCCATAGCACCAATGGTGAATAAATCCTCCATGTGACATTCTACTTCAGTATTTAAGGAATGGTGGTGGACAAAGGTAAATCAAACACCCAATTTTATTTCCTTTCTTCTTGGAACATTGTTGGTTTAATGAGTATGTGGAGAAGCTCAAGACAAAACTAAATTAGCAAAACCCTTAGTGTATTTTTATGTTCCTTGTTAATTAATGGGAAAATACTTATGTAAATCAACGATCAACTCTGCTACACTAATGGAATAAAGTACCAACCATTTCTATTATAGTTATTATGCCGATTTGCTTCATGGGTATTCATGTAAACTTGTTGGATTTGTTTTAAACGCCCAATAAGTTTATTGTCTAGAGTTTGTAGCCATGATAATGAGTTTGTAAACAACCCTCCCTTAATTGCAAACCCCTTTTTTTCTTGAGTTATTTGTTAGTAGAATTAGATTATGGTGCTTGTGCTTCATTTTTTTTTCTTTTTATGGCTGAAATCTATTGAGTCCTCACGCTTTTTGGATACAAGCTATTTTTAGATTTTTCGAGGCTACAACAATGCTATCTTTTAGAAACTTGGTGTGCACATTCCAAGAGGATCTCTCATTCATGGAGGGTACCTATTGGAGTAGGTCATTTTGGGACAAGTTTTTGGAATCATGCAGGAGCAGATCGTGTGACAAGTCAACAAAGGAGCAACACGCACGGAAGACAGTTAGCGCATTTTCCAGATTTAGCGCACAAAAGGCAGAAGTTAGTTAGGAGTTTTGGGACATTTTCTCCACATTGTAACAAGATAAACCCTAATGTAATACTATAAATATGTAATGGGTTTTTGGGTAGAGGGGGTCGATGGTTAGTTATTCATGACTAAGATTTCAATGTTCGGGTGTTCAAGAGTTGAGTGGTTGTTTTGTTGAGTTGTGGAGTATGAGTTGAGTTGAATATCAGTCGAGAGGTATGTGTGCACTGCAACATAGAACGTCTTGGGCATGTTTGGGTTTTAACTGAAGATTATTGTATGAGCACAATGCACACCTGTTGTAAGCACTGAAGGTGAATGAATAAGATAAGAAGCCAGTCGTTGTGGACATATCCAAGTTTGGGGTGAACGATGTTAAATTATTGTGTTCTAATGTGTTTGTTGTCATGGTGTGTTGGTCTATTCTGTTTATTGTGCACATGTAATAGATGTTTAATGGTTAATACAAATATTTATCTGATGGTTTCACGCACCTGTTGAATGGTTAAGTAATATGAATATGTTATACACTATTATGTTGTTATGATTTCACGCATAGAGTATATGAATGAATGTTAAGTAAATGGTTAGGATGAATGCCTCATATTCCCCTGTGAATGCAGAAACTTAGTTCCTGTAGTGCCCATAGGTACCTCAGGTGAGACTTCACCTGCTTGCGGGTGATGCCAAAAGGGTCAATATCTTTAGGGTTTTGTTGGTGATTTAATGTTGAACATCGAGTCTTCCCACTACACACCAACAAATGGTTCCATTGTTAGGACCAAGATCTACGAATGAGGGGAATGTGGAGGCCGACTAAGGAGGAGATTGGATAGTGGTTGGACACTAAGGATATCGAGTTTGCAGTAGATCATAATCAAAATCCATGGATCAACGCAAAATAATGGTTACAAAGGTATGTTTTTACATATTTGCATGAAATTTTCTTTGTTGATTTCTTGAATGTGTTAGCAGAATGGATCGATATATTTGTTGAACAGATCAGAAGATATCGCATTGAGGCTCCAAGGAATTAGACTCATGAATTAAATCGACAATTCAATACCATAAGCAACAAGGTATCACACACATCTGATTAATTTTTGAATAGTGTGTTGGGAGATTATGTTATTGAATTTGCTATAGATTGTACTCATTCGTATAGTGCCGCTGAAAGAGAATTATTTAAGGGTTCATGTGAGAGATACTTGAAGTCAATATCTACTTGGATTAAGATGTTTTTGTGCGACAAGGGAGTCATGAAGATGGAATTTGATTTCTAAGCACTTTCGTGCATAGGGGAGACTGGGGGATAACCAGGGAATGGTCTGAGTGTCATAGGGAAGAATGAAAGAGGAACATATGAGTTGATGATGCCGAGAGAAGAAGAAGGTGCGACAAAAGAAGAGATTGGGGTATTGTGTAGTGGTAATAGATTTAGGTTGAATAAGAAGGACTGTGGCTGAGAGAGAGGGACAACATAGTGAGTTTGAAGAGAGAGACACTAGTGTAATATTCCATATCATACCACGCATAGAAGGTCAACTCAGTCATGTAGAAGAAGATCCCACTCAGGCCAGACTCTGTGTCGAACCCTTGACCCCTTGTGCGTCTCCAAGATTTGAAGAAAATTTAGCTATTGTAGTTAGTAAGGGAAGTAAAGATAACAATCAGAGCAGTGGAAGTAGAACAATAACCCATATTCAGATAGTATCACCGAAAATGAATAGCGTGTAGAACACGATGGCGGGAGTAGATCCCACTTTGAGAATGCCTCTCTTTCACGGGGTAGGTACATAAGATATAGAACATCATTTGTTCATTTGTGAAATAATATGGACTCTAAAGAACATACATGATAATGATGTGAAGATTGTGCAATTGGAAATGACCTTCAGAGAATGCGCACTACTATGGTACATGAATACTACACTTGTAAGACATACTAGAACATGGGCAGACGTAAGACAAACACTACTGAAAAAATTCTAGAAACCTAAGTACGAGTTGCAATGAATTATAGATCTGAAAGAAATCAAGTAGATCATGAATGAATCAATGAGATATTACGATCAACGATTTAAGATATTGAAGGATTGGCTGACATTCCAGATTCTAGATGAACAAAATAGGGAATGGTTTATCGCAAGATTGTTGCCACATATACACTTCCCCTTGACGTAGAAGAAGATCATGTCGCAGTCAAAAGCCTTAGAAATTGCAATGAAATTGGAAGCATCCCCTGTAGGAAAAAATAATGCATGGATGGCTCAATTTTAGTCATAGCTGGCAATGTTGGATATTCAGTTACAGGAAATTACAAAAGGAAAAGAAAAACGCGAGGGAGTCTGGTGTATCACATGTAAAATAGAGGGTCATCATAAGGATGAATGTCCAACTTTCGAAAAATATTTGAATACATGAGCTCCAAATCCATTAGGAATATGGTGTGAGATTTGTAAGACGATAGGTCAGAACCCTCATAACTATCCATTGATGTAGAAATATCAGAGCACCATGAGGAACCTGTTTTGCAACTTTTGTAAGTTAGTGGGACACAAAGAGAAGGATTGTTGTGCACTTGATATGATGAGAGAGCGCACCATAGACGCATATAGAGTACACGGAGAATAATCTGAAGGGGGAGCTCTGTAGTATAATACTCCATGAGGCTATAATCAAGGAGGATGAGGAGGTTTTAGAGGATGCGTAAGAGGAGGATTTGGTAGAGGAAGAGGTCCAATTAAATGTTATAACTGTAATCAACATGGGCACTTAGTGCAGGATTGTTCGAACCCCTGCACAACATGTACATATTTCAGAGCACTAGACCATGTGACGGAGGATTGCCCACAATTGATCGCAAAATGGAAAGAAAAGAGGAACACAAATGTGCAGATGATAGCAGCAGAGGCACACGACGAACAACCTAAGATAACAATGACTATGCGTGGAGGAACGAGAACTAGAGCTGATGCGATGAATCAAGGGAATATGATCCATCAGTGGGTCAGGAAAGTAGAGGAGACTTCTCCATTGTTTGATCCTAGAAAAGAGAAAGAGACTTACAAGCAATCCATACAATACATGATAGGAGCATAATGGATAACATCGACTTCATCTGCCCAACCTTTGTATGACAGACCATCGATGTTTGATATGCCCCCAGTTTATGACCATTCATAAATGTCGGGTATGTGTTATAAACTTTGCACGAGTAGTAGTGTCTGTGTTGTGCCGGGCACACAGAGTGGTTTGAGGGGGGGTGTAGGGGTTGTTGCCCCGAGAAAAAAATTTCTTCCTTGGGAAACATGTCACATATTTAGGTGGTTTTTCGACACATGGTTTTTTGCCGATGGTTTTCTATTTTCGATTAAGGAATTAGGGTTATTGACTAATCTAGGTCATTGGGTTAGGGTTTTGAATGCCACTGGATCCTATATGTATATTGTATTGCAAACAATGTATTATGATGAACGAATATAGAATATGTTGGTTTTCCCGTTTTGGGATTTCAAGGGAAAAATCTCCGTGTAATGTTTGTATTTTCCATTATATTTTTTCTTTTCTTTTACTGAAAATCTGTTCGCATTAAATATTGTACAAGGTTAAAATCTACATTTGGTATCAAAGCTTTGTTGGCTTCAGGGGGACACCTTTGTGGTCAAGGGTTTGGCTCGGGACTATGATAAGCCTTGTTACAGTGGAAGATCTGTGGTATTGATTTCCAGGTGAAAAGAAATGGCAAGAAATTCGAAGATGGAGATCGAGAAGTTTAATGGGCAAAGTTTTGAGCTGTGGAAGATCAAGATGGAAGATCTATTGGTGGACATAGATCAATGGATCACGACAGATCCAGGTACTGCACCTACAAGAAATTCAACAGATGACTAGAAAAATTTGGATCGGAAGGCAAAGAGCACAATCTGATTGTGTCTGTCAGATTCAATATTATTGAATGTGTCAGAGGAAGCTACAACCAAGGATTTATGGGATAAGTTGGGGAAGTTGTATCAGTCTAAATCCCTAGTAAATAAAATATTCCTGAGAAAGAAGCTGTATAACTTGAGGATGAGAGATGGAGACTCGGTGGCAGAGCATTTGAACACCTTCAATACTGTGGTAAGTCAGTTAGTATCTATTGAGATTAAAATTTCAGATGAAGATAAATGTATCAGTTTACTGTGTTCTTTACCAAATTCGTGGGATAGTCTAGTTGTGGCCATAGGTAGTAATACAACTTCCTTGAAGTTTGATGAAGTGGTCTCATCCTTGTTGTCAGAGGACATGAGACGAAAGAATATGGAAGGACAGAGCACAAACGCATTATTTGCAAGAGGACGCTCCCAAGATAAAAATAGATCTAATTTCTCAAGTGGGAGATCTAAGTCTAAGGGTAGATCTAAATCTCTCGAAAATTTTGTAAAGGTATGTTGGAGATGTGGAAAAGAAGGGCACTGCAAGAAGCAGTGTAGATCTAAAGTTGAGAAAAAGAAGGGATATGAAGAATCTCCTTCTACAGAAGAAAATACCTCCAAGGAAGAAGGAGGGGATGTGTACTTGGCTTCTTCAAAAAAACATGCAGATCACGAGGCATAGTTGGTTGACTCTGGTGCATTATTTCATATGACTCCCCATAGGGAGTGGTTCTGCGAATATGAAAGGTATGATGGAGGTAATGTTTTCTTAGGTGATGATTCGACAACCAAAATCATAGGATGAGGAAAAGTCAAGTTGAGGCTCATAGATGGAAGGATTAGAAAATTTCTTGGTGTTCTGCACATCCCAGGTTTGGCTAGAAATTTGATTTTAGTAAGAAAAATGGATGATGCAGGGGAAAAAAATAAATTTGAAAAGGAAACCTGTAGGATGGTTCGAGGAGAAATGGTGTTGCTGAAGGGAGTTCGGTTTGGAATTCTGTATAAGATGCAAGGAAGCACTATTAGTGATGGGTGTAATAGTTCCATTGTTCCTGATATTGGAGTTGAAGAAGAAAGAACTTCTACAGTCTCTAGAGAAAATGTTATGTTGTGGCATCAAATACTAGGGAATATTGGAGAAAAGGGTCTTCGACTATTACACAGTAAAGGTATGGTTGAAGGTATGTCTAACTGCTCTTTGGATTTTGATTTCTGTGAACATTGTCTATATGGGAAGCAAAATCGGGTAAGATTCCCCTCTGGTTCAATGAGGGCAGAAGGAATTTTATAGCTAGTTCACAATGATGTTTTTGGACCTGTGTCGGTCCCATGATTGGGAAAACCTGTGTACTATGTCTCATTTATGGATGACTTCTCGAGGAGTACTTGGATATATTTCCTCAGGAAGAAATTCAAAGTCTTTGACAGGTTTAAAGAGTTTAAGGCTCTTGTTGTGAATCAAACAGAGAAAATAATTAAGGTGTTGAGGACAGATAATGGTAGAGAGTTCTGCGGGAATAAATTTGAAGAATTATGTAAGAAGTGTGGTATAGCAAGGCAAAAGACTACTCCACATACACCTCAGCAGAATGGAGCTACGGAAATGATGAACATGACGTTGATGGAAAAATCAAGGTGCATGCTCAATGCTGCTGGGTTAGGGCAAGAATTCTTGGCAGAGGCAGTGGGTATTGCATGTTACTTGTTCAACAGATCACCCTCATCAACGTTGGATGACAAGACTCCACAAGAGGTATGGACTGGTAAGAAACCTTCTTTCACACATCTCAAGGTATTTGGTTGTGATGCATATGTTCATGTTCCAAAGGAAAATAGAAGTAAGATAGATAAGAAGGCTAAAAAGTGTATCTTATTGGATATAAATATGGTCTCAAAGGTTATAAGCTTTGGAACCCAGAAACTAAGAATGTAGTGTATAGCCGAGATGTGGTATCTAGAGAAATGAATGATCTGGAAGAAGAAATCTAAATGAAACAACCAAAAGGTTATGTTGTGAAGGGAAAGAAGGAGCTGGTATGCAAGATGAAAAAGTCCCTGTATGGTTTAAAACAATCACTAAGGACGTGGTATCAAAAATTTGATACTTATATGCTGGGACTTGGCTTCAAAAGAAGCAAAGAGGATCACTGTGTGTATTTTAAATTAATTGGTGATCATTTAATTTATTTGGTCTTGTATGTGGATGANATGTTTTCTTAGGTGATGATTCGACAACCAAAATCATAGGATGAGGAAAAGTCAAGTTGAGGCTCATAGATGGAAGGATTAGAAAATTTCTTGGTGTTCTGCACATCCCAGGTTTGGCTAGAAATTTGATTTTAGTAAGAAAAATGGATGATGCAGGGGAAAAAAATAAATTTGAAAAGGAAACCTGTAGGATGGTTCGAGGAGAAATGGTGTTGCTGAAGGGAGTTCGGTTTGGAATTCTGTATAAGATGCAAGGAAGCACTATTAGTGATGGGTGTAATAGTTCCATTGTTCCTGATATTGGAGTTGAAGAAGAAAGAACTTCTACAGTCTCTAGAGAAAATGTTATGTTGTGGCATCAAATACTAGGGAATATTGGAGAAAAGGGTCTTCGACTATTACACAGTAAAGGTATGGTTGAAGGTATGTCTAACTGCTCTTTGGATTTTGATTTCTGTGAACATTGTCTATATGGGAAGCAAAATCGGGTAAGATTCCCCTCTGGTTCAATGAGGGCAGAAGGAATTTTATAGCTAGTTCACAATGATGTTTTTGGACCTGTGTCGGTCCCATGATTGGGAAAACCTGTGTACTATGTCTCATTTATGGATGACTTCTCGAGGAGTACTTGGATATATTTCCTCAGGAAGAAATTCAAAGTCTTTGATAGGTTTAAAGAGTTTAAGGCTCTTGTTGAGAATCAAACAGAGAAAATAATTAAGGTGTTGAGGACAGATAATGGTAGAGAGTTCCGCGGGAATAAATTTGAAGAATTATGTAAGAAGTGTGGTATAGAAAGGCAAAAGACTACTCCACATACACCTCAGCAGAATGGAGCTACGGAAAGGATGAACATGACGTTGATGGAAAAAGCAAGGTGCATGCTCAATGCTGCTAGGTTAGGGAAAGAATTCTTGGCAGAGGCAGTGGGTATTGCATGTTACTTGTTCAACAGATCACCCTCATCAACGTTGGATGACAAGACTCCACAAGAGGTATGGATTGGTAAGAAACCTTCTCTCACACATCTCAAGGTATTTGGTTGTGATGCATATGTTCATGTTCCAAAGGAAAATAGGAGTAAGATAGATAAGAAGGCTAAAAAGTGTATCTTATTGGATATAAATATGGTCTCAAAGGTTATAAGCTTTGGAACCTAGAAACTAAGAATGTAGTGTATAGCCGAGATGTGGTATTTAGAGAAATGAATGATCTGGAAGAAGAAATCTATATGAAACAACCAAAAGGTTATGTTGTGAAGGGAAAGAAGGAGCTGGTATGCAAGCTGAAAAAGTCCCTGTATGGTTTAAAACAATCACTAAGGACATGGTATAAAAAATTTGATACTTATATGCTGGGACTTGGCTTCAAAAGAAGCAAAGAGGATCACTGTGTGTATTTTAAATTAATTGGTGATCATTTAATTTATTTGGTCTTGTATGTGGATGA
>JZKD02S1670883.1:80200-91959 GCA_000966675.3 Picea glauca | reverse complement strand
TTTTTCTGGTGAAGAACCCGACTTATCATTCAAAGACAAAGCATATTGATATTCAATATCACTTTGTGAGAGACATGGTTGAAGAAAAGAAAGTATTGTTGATGAAGGTGGACAGTTTGAAGAATGTTGCAGATTCATTAACAAAATCTCTGAGCACTGAAAAGTTCTCTTGGTGTAGAGGATCCATGGGCATTGATGCCCTGGATTGTTGACTATGTAACCTTGTAACCCCCTGTATGTAAAGAAAACAACAAGTGGGAGAATGTTGGGTATGTGTTATATTCTTTGCACGAGTAGTAGTGATTGTGTTGTACTGGGGTTCGGGGGTAGTGCCTCCGAGAAAAAAATTTCTGCCTCGGGAAACATGTCACATATTTAGGTGGTTTTTCGGCACATGGTTTTTTGCCGATGGTTTTCTATTTCCGGCTAAGAAATTAGGGTTGTTGACTAATACAGGTCATTGGGTTAGGGTTTGGGATGTCGTTGGCTCCTATATGTATATTTTATTTTAAACAATGTATTATGATGAATGAATATATAATATGTTGGTTTTCCTGGTTTGGGTTTCCAGGGGAAAAATATCTGTGTAATATTTGTATTTGCCATTGTATTTTTTCTGTTCTTTTACTGAAAATCTGTTCGCAATAAATATTCTACAAGGTTAAAATCTACAATAAAGGCAAGTTGAAAATGTAATCACTTTGAAATATTTCTTAAGAAGTTTTTTAGAATTAATGAAACATGAATATGCTTTAAGTATGTTTCCTAGAATGATTGACCATTTCACCCAAGAGAAAGATATACCTGCCACACACTGAGCAATTAATCAGGTGCACTGCAAGAAGAGAACGAATAGGGAGTTCTGACTTAATGCACAAATAAGATATTACGACATGGAAAATGTCATTCTGGATCTAAGGTCTGAATTGAATGTCATCATGAAGCAGAATTGGGAGATGATGGGTCAACCAAATTTGATTTGGTCACCTATCCAGTTGAGATTAACAAACCAACATAATATTTTTCTAGTTGGAAGGCCGACATGGGTAAGTGTCAATATTGATGGAGTGCGAAGTGTAGTAGACTTTGAAGTGATCGAAACAGTAGATGGTAGTACCCCTTACCCAACACTACTAGGAATTGATTAGGCCTTTGATAACCAAACTATCATTGATCTAAAGAAGAGACATATGGTATTTGAAGTAGAAGACTTGAAGGTTACTGTGTCGTTAGATCCCACTAAAGGAAGAATATTTGTAGAACCAATAAAGGGAAAAGGACTTGATAATATGTATATTATGACTATGAGGNTTTGAACATAGGGAGTAGATTGGACATGTTTATTGGGGTCTCTGATCATTATGGACCTGATAGAGTTCAAGTTCGAGCTCTAGAAGAGGCAAACCAAGTATTTTTGTGTGGGGCATGATTTAGGTGAAATTATTCTTATTAACTAAATGAGGAATTTGAGTGTAGAGGGTGGCTTGTATAAGGTTTTAAAGGTTGTTGATCATCATGGAGCTAAAAAAATTCAATTCTAATCTCTACAAGTAGAAGAATGCGGTGGGACCTGCTTTAAGTCACACTATGCATGTTGATAGAATGGTGTATTTGAAGCCAAGGACTGAATCCGACATGTTTCTTAAGATCATCAACCATCATAGCACTGGAAGAATCCAATTTTGAGCTCCAAAAGTACAAAACAACAACTATTAAAAATCTCACCAGAATGCCTAATTTCTCGTTTTGTTAAACAAAGTATATATCAAAGAAGCATTAAAATCTGTTGTGTGTCGAGTCATTGGAAATCCCTCTATGTTTGTTATGCATTCTTCTAATAGACCACCATTATGATTTCGTATGCAAGGGATACAACAATATGAATCCAAGTGACCAAGGAGGCACACTATTTAAATGGATTTTTGGTCATTTTCTATGCAAAATTTGATTGGATAGTTATCTCTCACCGATCCACCAGTCGAGAAATTGTTTTAGGAGATTGTTGATGAGGCCAGGGGCTACCTATGACACAATGTTATTGGATCCTCATAGAGCACATATGCGAGAAGCAAATCATGAACATAAACCATGCTCACATGCTTATTTATTGATTTTTTGTGCTTGAAATGTAGAACAATCACAAGCTTTTCTAAGTTTGGGCTAGATGATAATTTTTTAGTTTTAAGAGGATGAAATACATTCCGATAGGAGAAAATTGTAGGTGTAGTTTTCATTAAGAAACTTTTCCCTTAGATTTGCACTGCTAAAGTCTCAGTGTCTACTCCACTATTTGAGAAATCCTTTTGGGGAAGTCCAAGTCATCCTAGGGCTAACCTATGTCTGAATTTCATGATTTTAAATCAACTAGAACTCAAATAGTAAGAAAATGGAATTTGCAGCTATGCCTTTTCTCTTCCATAGGTTGCACAATGCATGTTTTTTTGTGATTTTGGGAAGCATTGGCAAAGTCTCCTTATGCAGGTTATGCTCCACAAACAACTTCAATTTTGTTGAATTAATAGAATTTTTAGGATTTCCAAGGCAACAAGAAACTTTTGTGAATGGCTACAAATACCATAAGCCATCCTCCACCATCGATTCATCTCCCTATTGGATGGCTCATATGCGTTTGGTGGGCGTGATTCATGTAATCCAAGAAAAGGTGGGTGTGTTTATTTCAAAGGGTAGCTCCTCTATTCTTCATGTGCATATATCATGCACATAACACATGGAGAGGTGGAGTGGGCCCTCCACGACTTACCCAAGCTAGCCTACACCATTTCCTTTTGTTTTTTAAAGGTTGCACATTATGCAAAAGGGTGTGAGGAGTCGATGAGGGTAGTGGATAATGGGGGTGGGCCACATGACTTACCCACCAAAATATTCACGTGCAAAAACACGAATTTGCTACCAAATGTATACATGGTGGGCCCCTTTGGTGTACTGAAAAATTATTATATTTACCACCCACCAGAATGCATTACATGAAACATCAGTTTGCACCATGATTCAAAAATGAATTTATTAATGTTATGTAAGTGCTAAAGATGAAAGTGAAGTGCTAATTATAAAGTGTAAATGAATGGGTTTTTAAAACGGGAAAATGAGGTTTATTGTTCTATTCCTAGCCACACCAATGTGCTATTACAACAACCAAGTTGTCTAGTTAAACAACACTACTGAATCATTGTGTACATCTAAGTGATTGATTGAGAAGGAAATTTTAGCACTAATAAGTGGGTGTAGCATTGATGTTAAGGTGACTTCATATTATCCCAGTCAACGTGGGTTTATAAATTACCAAGGGAATGGTGTAGTGAAGAATTACCCCAGTCAACGTGGGTTTATAAAGTACCAAGGGAACGGTGTAGTGAAGAATTAAGGAAAAGGAGGTTGTGGGTTTTATTTCTTCCCACTCCAAAAATGTTGTTGAGCAAATGAATTTATTGATCATTGAGTATGTTGAATAGGCTCTTGATTTAAGGCATGTTTTGACTGTGAATACGATGAAATGTTTAGTAGAAGCAATTCATGACCACATAGAAAAAAATGATGATCTATTATGGAGTTTTCGGGAGAGGCTATTCAGACATGGTGAATAACTGTAGATTTTATTTGCATTTTTACAGAGGCAAAAAGTCATGAAAAGTGTAGAAACAATACAATATGGTTTCTGATTTCCTATTTCAATACAGATGTTAATTGCAAAAAGTCATGAAAAGTGTAGAAACAATACAATATGGTTTCTGATTTCCCATTTCAATACAAATGTTAATTGTAATCAGGTTGCGAGGTTTACAAGAAGTACTCAAAGAAAATATGACAATTTTAATGCAACTGGAACTTATGCATATTAACATATAATATAAGACTTCATCATACTTTAGTCACTGATCAACCTTTAATTTTCAGGACCTATATTGTTTGTCAAACTAGTGCTGATTATGAGTTTTTTTTTTAATGTTGTCTTAAACTAATTCTATTTGTGCTCTATGACATGAAATTGTAACAAATGATATGCTTATTACTATTAGTAATAGTGCATTTATAATTTTACATGATATTCCTATTAGTATTAGTAATGCCATGATATGCCTATTACTATTAGTAAGAGGGCATTTATAATTTTACATGATATTCCTATTACTATTAGTAATGCCATGATGTATGTAGTTGAAGTGTTTTTATATTTATAAAGAAATTGTTTAAAAGTATTTTAAAGGTCTAACTACTTGAGTTCAACAATTAAATATGGTAATAATTGTTGTTAAAATTGTGTAGTTTTAAACCAGAATTGTCTATTTTAGCATTAAATTTAAATTGTCCAAGAATGATGTTTTTTCAAGTTCGCTTTGAGTTTTTCATAGGATTGTGAGGTTGATTTGTGAGCAGGGTGAGAAAATCAAGAGTGCTTTGTAAAATTTTCTTTTTTCTAGGGACAAGTGAGCCCCTTGGTGGATTTGTCTGCTAAAGTCTACGAAGGTATATGATGCAGTAAGAGCTCACGACCACCACCTCGTCGCGCTCTCCTGCTCACAGGATCGTTCAATTCCTCATGTGAGACGAATTAGCTCTTTCGATTCCATGATGGAATCTCTGATGAAAAACCCGATCCACAGATCCTTAATTCAACCTACACGGCTCTCTGCACTCAACTGTGATCTTCCCCGACTCAGTTTCGGGTTTTCGGGGTTTCGTGATCCCCGACGTCAAGAGTTCCTGTCCTCTTGAATCCCCGATCTCCGATGAGCAATTTCACCGATACACGCCCTTTACGCGTTAGCCCCTCCTGGCTAGGCCCTGATCCATGTGACCACTTTCCATAAGACTGCAGCCTTATATTCCTTCTCGTCGGGGTTTCGGACTTTCAAGTGCCAAAATGCACTTGTCCTCAGGATCCGCGATCCGCCGAATCCTAACGTGCTCTTTACGCACTAGTTCTCCGGGCTAGGCTCTTGGCCCATATGACCGTTATCCCCGTGACCGCAGTCTTACCTCTCGTCGGGGGTTTAGGCTTCAAAATCCCGATGCGCTCCAATTCCCGTTAGCCCTTCAGGCTAGACTTTTGGTCCACACGACCTCCCCCTATATGACTGAAGTCATACTCCTTATCGGGGCTTCGGGGTTTCAAATGATGAAAAACATTTGCCCACGGGATTGCCGATTCCTCGAATCCCGATTCTCCGCTATGCTGACAGCTGGCCCCACGATGGCACTTTCCTCCTTGTCGAGGTTTCGGACTTCGCGATTCCAAAATGCCCAAACTTCTTGTCACCAGGATTCCCGATATCCCGATGACCAAAATGCCGATAGACGACTTCCTGTTGGGCCTTTCCCCGATGGCTCCGATTGCTGCCGCGCGTCCTCCTCTGATGGACGACCCAGATTACTCCTCGCATTTTCGAGACTTCTGATGTCTTGACTTTCACGACCTCAGGAACTTCGATTTCCCGAGTGCTGATATCCCGATGTCTAGTGCCCGGATCTTCGGAATGGACGATCGCGTGATACGCGTCCTCTCTCAGATGGACGACCCATATTTGTGTCGGGATTTTCAGGGTGGACTTACCCGATCTCCTGTCCACGGGAATGCCGATATTCCGACTCCTGATGCCTCGATATCCCGATATGTGTCGGGACTTCCTCGGAGACTTTTCTCCTCCTGTTTACGAGGTTAACTCCCTCACAACTCTCTGCTGATCCGACGATTGTCAGGTCTCCGCTCAAGATCTGATGGTCAAGATCCATTCTGCCTATACGCTCCTCCTGAGCTTCCTTCCTGGACGTGAAAACCTTCCAACTGTCCAGATCTTCTTCTCCAGCCAATTTGACGGCTACTGTGCTCCCCATTGAGCTTGCACACTTTCTTCCTAGACTTGGGGGAATTTCAAAAGCCAAAGGCCTCAACCTTTGCTCTCTTTCTTCTCTGCGAACTCCTCGACCCTGAGCTTCGCCATGCGTATGAAAACGCTGTTCCTCCTGAGCTTTGCTTCTGAATCCTCAAAGGAGTCTTTGAATTCTGCGCCTATGTAGAGTCTTTACGCACACACAGTGTTGCCTCTCTTCTGAGCTTCTCAACCACTCAGACCCCTAAGGGACTTTGTCTTTCTTCCTTTCTCTCCCACAAATGGAGAATATATTGGATTCCCTCTTGGCTATCCTTCTGCCTCAAGCAACTTCTTGTTGAGCCTTCAGGGTGTTCAGTAACCCTGTGAAGATCCCTCAGTGGATTCTTCCTCAATTTCCAGAACTCAAAGAGTTCTCTTCTCGTCTGTGTCTATCTGTACACTGTCTCTATGCCCTCCTGGCAGAATATCTTTTACACAGAACGTTCAACAGTTCTGTCCTCCTATGCACCTATGCACCCGCTCAATGCCCACCTGCCAGAGCTCTCAGAATCCTTAGTGATTCTGTTTCTTCCCTGAACTTCTCAACAAAAGTCTTCCTTTGTGCACCCCTTTGCACTTGCTCAATGCCCACCTGGCAGAGCTCTCAGAATCCTCAGTGATTTTGGTTCTTCTCCGAACTCATAGCAGAGTCCTTCTTCTGTGCCCTCTTTGTACTGGCTCAATGCCCACCTAGAAGAGCTTCACAAAATCCTTAGTGATTCTATCTTCTGTCTGAACTCACAACAGAGTTCCTCCAACTGCACCTTGTGCCTGTGCTCAATGCCCACTTGGTAGAGCTTTACAGAACTCACAGCTAAGTTCTGTCTGCAACTGTGTTTCTCATACACAACCTTGCCTCCAAGGTGTTCAACAACCTTGAGGTCTTCCTTTGAGTTGTTGACTCCAGTTCTTGTGCCGCAACACGCCTTTGTCTGAACCCGCAGTGTTCAGAAATGCATCCTCTGTGCACGGCTATCAGAACCCGCAGTGTTCTATCACACCCTCCTGGTGTGAAGCCTCAAAGACCTTCACCTGAAATCCAACCAACTCCTGCAAATGCACAACTACAGTATACATCTACAGCATAAAAGAACACTCACAGACATTCACATAACACATAATTCATGCAGGAAAAACTGCTTCTGTTTATATTAAAAATGGCAAACGCCTGTAATTACAAAGTGTTCTCGAGCTCTCTCTAGCTCTACAACTCAACTTCTCAACTCTTCATTCCTACAAAATGAGATCCAAAATCTCTTTTACCTGAGGAGGCTCTTCAAGCTCTTCCCTCCAATCTACCTACCCTATTCAATTACATTGAATGGACTGTCTAGTCCACTATCAGTATCTAGATCTCAACCTTACAAACATTAAAGGCCAATCCTATCTAATGCCTGCACAAAGGCACGGCTTCCCAACTCAACAACTTAGACATTTAATTACATTGAATTCAGATTTCAAATAAGGCTGCGCCTCTCTTCAACACGCGATTTAAATTCGCTGACGTGGTTGGCTGGCTGGCTGGCTGACGTGGAGAGATGCTCCTGCATCATTATACATATCCTTCCCCCCCTGGATTTGAACATGTGACCTCCAAGGAGGAAACACATGTTCTTAACCATTAGACTCACTCAAGTTGTCATTTGATAAATAAGTGATTACCAATTTGTTTCAATTTACTAATTCTAACAATAAGGACTAAGTTCCTCACAACTCTTGTTTAAATAATTCTTGACATGGAATGCTTGTATCTTTTAACTCAAAAGTATATTCATAATTAAAATTAAATATAATATAAAGTTAATAATTTGATTGCATATACTTTTTTAGTTTACTAAATATATTTTATTTGTAAAGTTTTGTCATTGAAATTTGCCATCCATGCCATGTGTATTTGAAAAGCAAAACCGATACTACTTCAAATGATGGTTGATCTTGACATTTACATGAAACCTCCATATACTTCACCCTCGTTAATGTGTGGTAATTAGGGTAAAACAACTAACTTCCCTAACTAACTTAGAGGATAGATCTCACATGTGGCTCATCGGTTTTTTTTTTAACATGTGGTTCACGACACCAGATATCGATGCTTGCTACGTCCATGGAAAACCTCCCCGAAATCCGTGAGAGAACATGGGGTGGCCGAGCATTTTTTGAGAATTGGGGGCTCAACAACAAGAGCATCTTAAAGACCCATTAAAGGGCACAACATGTCAGTCCAAGGATTTGAACCTAGGTTGGGAGGGTAACAATCATTCCTCCCAACACCCACGCTACATCCAATGAAATCTCATCATTGTTTTATATGTTGTAACACTTATTTAATACTTCTTTTCACACTATTTAATATCTTAGGAAGAAAATTGGTTGTAGCATCATCTATGCTTTTATGTGGATGTTGGTTTGTTATTAAAATAATGTCATTACATTGAAAAAAGATGTGAGATACATTGTACAACCCAACATGAATGCCATGTGCAAAGTTAATGCTTATGAATCAAAATAAGTCACTTGCATTCTTCATTAAAAAAAGTTGAACTCAAATTCATCATTGCTAATATCCTCCTTTGAAGTTGAGGGTTGGGTGGTGTCTATAAGGGAGAAGAGTAATGAAATATCTATATTAACATATTAGGGATCATATACATAAAAATAATGTTCATGCTGATCAAGATTATCATCCCAAAAAAAAACTTCTCGGATTTCTAGATGTTATTTGTAAATGTTCATGTAATTCTCCATGGGGTTGAAATTTAGCAAAATAGAAAACCTGAAGGTTAAGGTATTTGCAAAGACTCTTAATTCTCTAGAGGATTGAAGCGTATCCAAATAGTAAACTTATGAGCTTTTAGGATGGTATTTGCAAATGCTGATGTGTTCTTAATAGGATTGAGGCCTACTAGTCTACTATGCACTTATAAAACATTGGGAATATATATATGTTTGTTAGACTTTTTTCTTTTCTCCTTTTGTGTTACAAATGCGATGTTTGAATTGCCTAACTTAACTTTATTCATCACGCTTTCTTTATTGAAAGATTTCGCGCAGTTTGACAGACGAGTTTACGAGTGTAATATTGGATTTCAATTAATTGACAAATCTCAATAGAATTCTATTGTTGGATTCATTTTGTTCATGGTTGGGGATGTAGCTCAGATGGTAGAGCGCTCGCTTAGCATGCGAGAGGTACGGGGATCGATACCCCGCATCTCCATTATTTATACTTTTCGCCTTTTCTAGCCATTTAGATGTACAGAAGCCGTTTGGGCGGTTGCGGCAGATTAACGAAAACAGAGTTTGTGCTATTCTCAAGACATTATCTCCGGAAAATAACTAAAAGTAGAATGTTTAGATTACTACTTAATTACTATAGTGTTTTTTTTTTTTTTTTTTTTTTAACCGAAAAATAAAAAAATTAAGTAGTAATCTAAACATTTTGATTTTTTTACATTATTTCTAGAAAAAAATCAAAAATAAAATGTTTAGATTACTACTTAATTTTCTTTTGAGTTTTTATTAATTTATAATAGTAAATTTAATAAGATGTTATTAAAAAAAACATTATTCTAGAAAAATAACTAAAAAATAAAATGTTTAGATTACTACTTAATTTGCTTATGTTAATTTATAATTGTAAATCCTCAAATACATAAATAATTACAAAACTTATTATAATAATAATTTAAATGTTTAGATTACTATTTAATTTTCTTTTGAATTTATTTGAATTTTTATTAATTTATAATTGTAAATTTAATAAGATGTTATTAAAAAAACATTATTCCCGGAAAATAACTAAAAGTAGAATGTTTACATTACTTCTTCCGTCTCCACCCCTTACCTGAGGGCGAAAGACCAACAAAGCTCGCAGAGAAAAGGAGGCGGCCTCCAACATTTCTTTAGGATCTCAGAAAAAGCTGGACCCCTACATTAAGGGGAAAACTTCAGTCCCATTGGAATAATGCTTTGCTTCTGTCTTTTTCTATGCTCACAGTTTGTGAGAATTTACTCATGTACACACTTTTTGTCTTATTCTCTAATTAGCTCAAGGAGCAAAGGGAACTGGTCTCCCAAGACATTCACCAGAAGGTTGGCAGCACTGTCAGAGGTCACCAACCTTCTTCAGATTTGTAAATTCCAGAATGCCGATTAATGCAACATAACCGTTTTTGTCAAAAATAAAAATAAAAATAAATAATAATTTAAATTTTTAGATTATAATGTTTAGATTACTACTTGATTTTATTTTGAATTTATTTGAATATTTATTAATTTATAATTGTAAATTTAGTAAGATGTTATTAAAAAAAATATTATTCGGAAAAATAACTGTTTATTAGATTACTACTTAATTTAATTTGCTTATGTTAATTTATAATTGTAAATCCTCAAATACATAAATAGTTACAAAATTTATTATAATAATAATTTAAATTTTTATTATATGATATCATAATTTTTTTTATTGATAAATTAAATTTGAAAGGTTCCACTTTATTTGAAGGGTATATTTTCATCCAACCTTTCCATGATGAAACATTATAAAAGTAATTGTAATTCAATTTACTAGAGTAAACTAAATATACATTTCAAAATAAAAATTATTTTAAAATATTTCTTTTCAAATTTTTTCTAATATTAAAATTTAATAATCCATCTAATACATAAATTGTAATTTCGATAGAAAATAATAATAATCATACATTGTAATTTTAAATGTAACATTTTTTTATGGGTTATATGTACATTATAAATAAATAAAATAAGAATCATAGACACAATGTCACAATCTCACCTTTTTGTAAACACACATATAAGATAGGATTCTATGTATCCATATGACAAGTGAGCATTACAATTTAGATTCATATCTCGATCATATCAAAATCATGCTTGACCATGTGAGTCATATTTATTGTAGATCTCATTAGAAAAGAATACATTGTCCTAGAACCCAAGGCCTTTGTTGAAAGGGGGCAATTATATTAACATACTATAAAAACCATGAAGAACGCCTACTTGCTTTATATGACTCTAGAAACATACATATTTAGCATTTCTAGAAAAAAATAAAAAATAGAATGTTTAGATTACTACTTAATTTTCTTTTGAATTTTTATTAATTTATAATTGTAAATTTAATAAGATGTTATTAAAAAAAACATTATTCCAGAAAAATAATTAAAAAATAAAATGTTTAGATTACTACTTAATTTGTTTATGTTAATTTATAATTGTAAATCATCAAATACATAAATAATTACAAAACTTATTATAATAATAATTTAAATGTTTAGATTACTACTTAATTTTCTTTTGAATTTATTTGAATTTTTATTATTTTATAATTGTAAATTTAATAAGATGTTATTAAAAAAACATTATTCAGAAAATAACTAAAAGTAGAATGTTTACATTACTTCTTAATTTGCTTATGTTAATTTATAATTGTAAATCCTCAAATACATAAATAGTTACAAAACTTATTATAATAATAATTTAAATTTTTAGATTAGAATGTTTAGATTACTACTTGATTTTCTTTTGAATTTATTTGAATATTTATTAATTTATAATTGTAAATTTAGTAAGATGTTATTAAAAAAAATATTATTCAGAAAAATAACTGTTTATTAGATTACTACTTAATTTAATTTGCTTATGTTAATTTATAATTGTAAATCCTCAAATACATAAATAGTTACAAAATTTATTATAACAATAATTTAAATTTTTATTATATGATATCATAATTTTTTTATTGATAAATTAAATTTGAAAGGTTCCACTTTATTTGAAGGGTATATTTTCATCCAACCTTTCCATGATGAAACATTATAAAAGTAATTGTAATTCAATTTACTAGAG
>JZKD02S1670883.1:68602-79651 GCA_000966675.3 Picea glauca | reverse complement strand
AGAGATGGACTTTGTGAACATGAAGAAAGAAAGATGACCATATGACCTCATTTCCTAGGTTCAATTGATGTCTATTGTGTTCTTTTCAAAATTGTCATTGAACCACACATTTGTAGTCAATATTGCAAATAGGTTTTCAATGCCATTGTAATTTACATCCATAACTCTTGACTATTTTTTTTGTTTTTTTTTGCAAAGCTAAAAGAGGAAAATATAAGAAAGAAAATGACATTATGGAAAGTGTGGGATTTGAACACATTAAGCACGGACATTAAAGATCATGTCAAATATCGTATTGGCAAGGGAACAAAATGCACATAACACATGAAATCAAGTGGGGATTCAAAAAGATAAGGTGTTCAAACTTCTCTTAGAAGCTTATATTAAGTGACACTAAAGATGTTGGATATACAAATACATTAATAGGATTATATAGGCATGAACTTTGTGATGGATGTTATATTGTGGAAGAGTATGCCATATCAAGGAATAGATGAGAGCCGACAATAATAGAGATGATTTTAGTTTTTAGATGCCAAAGGCAAGTAAAGGTTGTTGAATCATGAATGTTTCTCATGTTTCACATCCATTCTCATATGATATGAAAGGTATAACGCTCACTAATCATCCAAGAGTTGGAAATTAGATGAATGAGTTGTTGAAAACACTACTTTTCTTTTGAAATTTTATAAGTGATTAAAATAATTTACAATTTTTAAGGGTATTTTTTGAATTACCATTTTAGAATGGGTTTGAAGCCCTTAAAAATATTGGGAAGGATTCAATTTTGATCGAGAGTATGCTGCTTAAAGTGTGGTAATGATTTTCTATTGGATCGTGTCAGCTTAATGCTTTTTTTATTAGACCTATGATGTAAGTCGCTTCCATAGGTTTCCTCTTTCTTCTTCTTTGAGTTTGGTGGTCATCCTTAATTCTATTGTAGGTTTGGTTCATTGGAGAGTTAAGTAACAAATTCAACAGTTGCCTTTGCGTCTAGACTCTCTCATAACCCAAATATACAATTTCAAAGAGCTTGTGAAATCATTAGGGAGGTTGAGAATTCCATGATCTCTGTGGAAAATACCTATAATGATAATCTCTCTATGGCAAAATTTGCCCAGGAATTTGTGATCTACGCAGAAAAGGCCTACTATGAGCAGCTCTTTGAAGAATGATTTTGTGTTAATATTTGTAATATTTATTTATCGAATTGATATGAGCTTATGATAAGAATTGATAGGAGTTTATGATAAGTTTATGGTACAAACAACTGCCCATCCTTTTCCTTTGCACCATGTTAGAGGCATTAACCAAACAAGTGAAGCCAAATGTTATCCATTTCCCAAAGGGAAATACCTCATTGCTTAGGTCAGTTTATCCTTACCTTTGCTATGCTTAGGTAAGTTATGAGTTTTATGCTTCTACCTATTGGTTTTCTCTTTTTACCTAACTTTTTTAATATGTGTGCATGCCCACAAAGTATTTTAAACATATAGACTAGAAATTAGAATACCTTAGTGCATGATTTTGAAAACATCTTTAAAAAAAAAGGTAAAATTGAAGGGCCTCCTAACTTTGCGAGCAATTCCAAAATCGTAAACTACGTTGTTCCAAAATCATGCACCATGTTGTTGCTCCACCATCCCTTTGAAATACATGGGTTGATGTATTAAGTTGTTGAGTCTCAAAGGTTAAAAGGTGATGAAAGAGAAACATTACACATATAAATCAATGAGCTAATCAAGGGGACAATCCTAACTTCAAGGATTTCCCTAAAGTTTAGTGGACATAGAACTCTAATCTAGGAAGGCTTGTTGCAACCTTTTATAAATCTTCCATGTTTAGTTGTGTTGGAGTTTAAAATTTGAGAATTTGTGTGGTGTTATTTATCAGTAAAATAAAATATTTGGAATAGAAATAACAAAATATAACAAGATTTAGAGTAGAAATGACAAATTATAACATCAATAGGCAATTGTAGAAGAATCAAAATACCACAAATAGTAATATCTTTATTGATGAAAGCAATGTTTACTTGCCTCTTTGAGAGGGAAACCTCCATATGAGCAGATCTCCAATTACAACATGATTCACTAGACATCCTATTACCTTGCTTCTACTTCATTATATGGTTTATATCTAACCTCCTAGGAAATTTCTAGTAGGTGGAACCTTTTAGTAAACCTTCTTACTATTGTTGTTTTCATACTATATCTACTACATGGGTCTTATTTAAATGAGGTGGCCTCAATAGAAATCTATTGATATATTTAAGGGGGTTATGGTAGGACCATAACATGCCCTCTCACTTATAAAGCAATATTATCCTTGAGGCTAGAGGTGATGAAATTGATGAAGGATATGTGTTGGTTCCCATGTGGCATCGTTGGTTTGTGTATCCTTCTATTGTATTAGAACCTCTTGTATAGTGCGTTGGCATAAATGCCACTCTCTTTTGTTGAGGATGACCTCTGAATACAACCAAATGGAGCCTTCTTCATCTAGATATGGAAGGAAAGTTTGAATATATGAATTAGAGCTTACCACTTTATTTAAGAAGGAGACATGAAAGCTTGGATGAATTTTAGAGTGGCTAGGAAGCTCCAATTTGTAAGCTACTAGCCCAATATGTTTGAGGACCTTGTAGGGGTCATATGACTTGGGGGAAAGATTTTGGCGGTGGTTGTCTTTGAGTGAGGTTTTATTATAAGGATATAAACAAAGGACCACTTGATCCCCTTCGTCAAAATGACATTCAAAATTATGTTGATTAGAGTGTTGATTCATATAGTTTTAAGCCGTGACCAACTTATTCATGAGTCTACAAAGAATGTCGGCTCGAGATTTGAGGGTTTTTTTCAACCTCCTACACCTTAGAGACTCTTGGTAAGTAGGATAGTACTAATGAAATATTTTGGCCATAGAAAACTTCAAAGGGATTCATTCAAGTGACACCATGCTAAGTTGTATTATACTATCATTTGACTAGTGGTAACTGTTGACACCCTAAGTTTTTGTTGAAACTACATGCGTGCCATAAGTCAATGCTATGCACATGCCCAAGAAGATGCACTACATGACGCCAAGTTTAATGCCTATGCCAACCAAGGATTTACTGCTCATGGCAACCCATTTTGTACTGAACACAACGACTTAAAGAGACTGCATGTATGTCTGATCCTTGAAGATATTCAATGATTATAACCATTATTGTAACAACTTGAATGATCATGGTCGAGGTTATGGGTGAGGTGGAAAGGTTGTTATGATTTCCACGCTCCATGGGAGATATGGGGGATGCATGCAGATATGTAAGGGTTGGGTTTTTGTTCACTATGAGAGAATTGGGTAGAAAATTAATGGTTAAGTTGTAGAGGAGTTATAGCTCTAGTTTGGATTTGTGACAGTTCCTATGTTCAAATATATTATGTGTGAATAGGAGAGAGAAATGGCATCTTATCGAATGGATCATCTCTGTTTTATTGTGAATGCATCTTGAGTAGGCTTCAACCTCTGTGTATGGAATGTATCTAAACAACCTTGAGTTTAATGAATAAATTCTAAAGAACATTTATCTCTGCATCTTATGAGTTGTGGTTTGAATGTATATATGTTTTGTATTGTTTTGCGCAGTAATATTGTGGTAGTTATAAATGAATGCATGACTATATGACAAATGTTTCTTGTATGTTCTATTCCTTCACAACTTGCACAAAATCTATGGTCTCTATGATTATCATGGCGTCTCGGGTGAATTCTTAGTTAGTCCTTGAAGATTGAATATGTCGGTGCCTATGGGGTACTTGTTGGTCAAGCTTATCGAACCCTAGGTCTGAACCCTACACCCAAGCCAACAATTGGTTCTGTTGTTGGGACCTAAAGCTTTTGTACTACATGTTGAATGAAGGAAATGAGGTGGAAACATTCTAAGAAGGAGATACAAGTCTGGCTCTTTTAGAAGGAGTACGAGTTCAAACGACAAGAGACCAAGAACCTGCAGATCAACCTCGAATGCTGGAAACAAAGGTACATATATACATATTTACATGAAATTTTCTTTGTTGAATTTCCTTGTTTATTGCATGAGTGGATAAAGAGACAGACAAAGATTAACTTTGTATGGGGATCCCAAGAATCACTTTTTTGGGACGAAGATGTGGTCAATAGTATGAGATATATGGATAATAAGTAGGACATATCTATCAAGTTCTGGTTTGAGCATGTGAAATAAGTTTATATGGTTGAGATTGCTATTGAGTGCAACAAATCCTTCAACAATGCTAAAACAAAGTTTGTAGCGAGCCCTAGAAGGAGATTATTGGAAGAAATCCTTCCATGGATAAAGATGTTGTTCGTAGAGAAGGGACTAATGCACACGGATCCTGATAGGATGGTCGATTAAACCCCCCCGCCCCCTTGCGTGGTGGGGGGAGATGGAAAGAAGGGGGAAGAAGAAAAGATGAATGAAAGAGTGGATCTAGTAGAAGGGATCCATAAGAAGATGAGATGAGGTGAGAAGAGAATGGATCCATATGAGAAAAGGAGAAAAATAGTTGAGAGATACTCAATAAGAGTTAAGCTAAGGAGGAAAGTCGAGTAGATAATAGAAGAAGATAAATCAAGGGGTGATGAACGAGTGGTAAGAACCAATATGAAGAGAAAAGAAACTGTGCTAGAAGGGTGTGCATAAGAAATATCTACACTAGATATAAGTGCAGAAGAAGAGAGGTCATTGAAGAGACACGAACCGAGGGATGAGGTACTAGGAGACAATACTAAAAGTACTGGGAGTAGGATCGAAGAAAATAAAGTCAGATTCCCTTGAATAGTAAGATATGTAGTCACATAAGAGGAAGATGAGGCACACAGTAGTAGCACCAACACAATAGAAGGTAGAAATAGAGACCTCCAAGGAGCATATACCTTGATGATTATGGGAAGGCTTGTGCAACTAGAGATAGGGAGATATTTTGGATCCCTCAGCGAAGAATATGAAAGAGTACGGAGGAACCCCCTCTTTGAAACACCCCCCTTGTGCATTTGTCATCAAGAAGAAAGAATTGAAGAAATTGTAGAGGTGAGATAAGTAGAAGAAGAGAGATTAGAATAAAGGGAAGGAGAAGATACGATTCGAGAAGATAAAGTTGTCAATAATTCTGAAGAAAGAGTGTCAGTATTATAAACATCAAGTAGTAGTGAGTCAAGAAGACACATTTCTAGAGTGAGTATGGTGAACCGAGATTCAAATTTGAGGATTCCCGCATTTCATGGGATGGGAAGAGATGATGTGGAACACCATTGGTTCACATGTGAAGATATATGGTTTGTGAAAAGATTCATGGATGGGGAATCCAATATTTCCCAGTTGGAGACCACATTTAGAAACAAAGCTCTAAAATGGTACATGAAGTACAAATTTATTGCACTAGTAGGACAAATAAGGTCCCTAAAAGAGATAAAGAGAGACATACTTAGGGAATTTCAGAAGCCTAAGTCAAAATCACAATGTATAACTGAGATCAAATAAATCAAGCAACAAGTTGGAGAAACCATGTGGGATTATGATTAGCGATTCAAGATTTTGTTGGAAAAACAACGTCTTAGATTCAATATGTCCAACATAGAGAATGGTTTATTGTAGGAATCCTACCCGACATTAGAGTCCCACTCACCCAATATAAAGTGATGACCCAATTGGAGGCCATGGAAATTGCACTGTGCTTAGAGTCTACACCAGGAGGTGGAAAGAAATTGGAAAGGCTTGTGCAGGTACAATCCAACTCGCAAACCTCACAATGCAACTACAATATATGCCTAAGGCTAAGGCGGTGCGCGAAAATGTCCAGTGTACCCTGTGTCGCGCAGAAGGTCACCATAGAAATGAGTGTCCTGGACTGGGAAGTTATATGGTGATGGGCACGCTGAACTTATTTTTGACCAGACCACAAACCGAGTGGTATAAGATTTGTAGAAAATGTGGCCATATACCACCCCGTTTCCCAACACTGAAGAAGTATCAAAAGACTACGCACACTCCATTTTTCTAGTTTTGCAAATCCATGGGTCATGGTATGAACAACTATTGGTCACTGCAATTGATGTAGGAGCACATTGCAGATGCTTTCTAGATCCAAGAAGAACAAAAGGGTGGATATCGCAGAGGCTTCAACAAAGGAGGTGTTGATTTATAGACTAGGTTATAACTGCAGTAAATAACCAGGATCTTAAGAAGATTAACCAAGCAAAAATTACAAAAAAAATGGGTCTGCTCATTTCTCCTTAGGAAATGCTCTTTCATTGCCACCCAACCATAGACATCCTCAAGTTTCACCCCCGATCATAGCATAATAGTTCATCCTGGGAAACCCTTCTTCACAAGGGGAGAAAACCCAACACCTTCTTATAGGGAATATTCTTGCCAAGATAGAATAACCAAAAACAAGCTCTATTCACTAGAGAAAACCAATAAGAAAGAAGACCAACAATAATTATCTCAACAAGGAGAGAACTCAAAAATGTCAACCCTATTCGGAGTGCTAGAGTACTAGTGCTCCTCTAGTGCACCACCAAGACTGAGAGATATACACCAACCATACATGTTCCTCCCTTCCTTCATTGGATTGTAGCAGCTGCAAATCAAACTTAGAATTGTGCCTCTATTGTAGAGTGGAGTGTGTGTGTGTAAATGAGCTAGCATCCACTCTTATTTATACTAATCTTCCAGTGAAATTTTCCAGTGGGGCCAACCTTTCATTTCTAGAATATATATATATTTACTTTATCTTTTTTTGGCAGGCCGACTTGACTTCTGGGAAAATATATTTCTTCTAGGGATTCTTTAATTCTTTCAATGGTTTTAGTTTGATGTCTTTGCACCTTCATCTGTAAGAGAGGTTATCTAGGAGGTGAATACCTCCCGCAACTACCAGAAATATCAAAACCCCCTCTTAGCCAGGGAGGTATTCTCCATGATGTTTTTCCTTTGGTCCTCATAGCCTTGTAAGCTATGCCATGGTCCTTCGACCATGCCATGGTCACGCAGACCATGCTACTGGTATAATTATCATGTCACACATGGATACACTCAATGTTGACCTTTTCTAGGGCCTCATCAACATTATAATACACTAGGACCTACTTGTCCATAGTGTGGCACTAAGATCTACTCGCCCGTAGTGCATCATCAAGGACCTACTCGCCCATGATGTTCCACATGATATACTCCCATGGGACACTGGGTTCCACCCCATGAAAACTTATCACTACCCTGATAAGTGTCATGCTCAACTCCATCTCAGAGGAGCGCTCTCCAAGTCGACCCAACCCGATATGGGGAGAAGATTAGGAGCGTCCCCATAGATTGACCTAGGCCATCCATTTGGGGAGAAGACCCTTCACAGGTCGACCCAACCCAACAAAAATGAGGATAAGACCCATCATAGGTCAACCCAACTCAATCCATCAGGGAGAGGATAGGGAGAAGGAAAAATACACTCGTAGATCGACCCAACCCATTGCCCTTGGGAGAAGATCTAGAGAGGGTCCTCACAGATTGAACCAACCCACTACTCTGGGGAGAAGACCAGGAGAATGTCTCACAAATTTGTAATCATCAATACTTCCTTTTAATGAGAGGGGAATTCCATTCCAAGTTTATCACAAAATTACTCGAACTTCGACTTGGCAAGAGGCTTGATGAGAACATCTCCAATCTGCTCATCTATGGGAAGGTACTCTATTAGTACTTTTTTCCTCTGCACCATATCTCGAATGTAACAAGTTACACTGGGATCCAATATCTAATCAGAAAATCCTACAAGGATCTTTCAAATCCACACTTCTTCGCATACTGCCATACATACTACAATATAATAAGCTTTTGTGGCACTCAAAGCCATAGAATTTTGTTTCCTGCTACAACATGAAACCATGAAAGATCCAAAAAATTGAAGCAACACATTGTGGTGATATTCTTGTCAACTATTCTCCCTTCCCAATCTGAATCAACATATCCCTGCAGTCTCATGTCAACAATAGAAGCATTTCTTAGGCCATATCCAACTGTGCCTTGCAAATATCTCAACACATGCTTCACAACCACCCAATGTATCTGCCTCGACTGACTCATGAACTGGATAAGTGAACTCACTGCATAGAAAATATCCTGTTTGGTGTTAACCAAATGCGTCAATGATCCAATCAGTTGCCGATATATGATTGTATCAATCAAGTCTGAATAATAAGAAGACTCACTCAAATTCTTCAGATTCATCATAATTGGTGTGGTCATGCACATATAGTCCAATATCGCAAATCTCCTCAAGATCTCAACTGTGTACTTCCCCTAAATCATGAATATCTCATCAGTTCTCAACCACATCTCGAGTCCCAAGAATTAATGCATCATGCCAAGATCCTTCATATCAAATTTAGAGGCCAACTCATGCTTGCACCAAGTAATGAGATGATATGCTCTGGTGAGAAATAAATCATCAACATACATGATCAAAATCAAGGACTAAACATTAACAATCTTATATGTTGGAAACAACAACACTCTTGCTGAAACCCAAACTCATCAGGTATCCATCAATCCTTGCATACCAAGTGCAAGGTTCCTGCCTAAGTCCACACAAGGCCTTATTTAACCTACAAACATGGGACTCCTTCCCATGAATCATGAAACCAACTGGTTGCTTGATATACAACTCTTCCTCAATCTTTCCATTGAGGAAAGTTGTCTTCGCGTCCATCTGATGCAATCTCCAACCCAAGGCTGAAGCAAGTGCTAAAATCGTTTGAATGGAGGTATATCGAGCAACATGAGCAAAGGTCTCCTCATATTCTATTACTTCACCTGAGAGAATCCTCTGGCCACAAATATTGCTTTGTGCTTCTCGATGCTCCCGTCAGATGCATGTGAGATCCTATAGATCTCTTGAAGGTTGCATCCTTCTCAAAGGAAACATCCCTGCTCACCTCAATTTTTCTCTGACCTGATATGTAGATCCGATATTCCTTCGACGATTCACGGTACCCAACAAATGTACCCTTCCTAACTGAAAGGTCTAACTTTGTCCTTTTCTCCTTCGATATGTGAACGTGAACTAGACACCCAAATATCCTAAAGTGTCCAACCTATCACTGTAACCAACCTGTCACAATCATTGCCATTGTCTCATCCATGAGACTAGATACACTCAAGGAAGCAACTGTCATAGGCCCAAAAAAATATGAATTCAAAAAGACAAAGATCCATTTGGATCTATTGTCACCGCTTGAAAAATATCCCTTGGCATTTTTTCCAAGAGCACAACCTCTACAAATGCCATCATTGTCAACACAGAGTTGTGAAATCCTTGTCACCATCTTCCCTTGAATGGGAAGATCTCTATAATGCAAATGAGCAAGTCTCTTATGCCATAACTCATTCAGAGTGATAGAATTATGCATCATGGCCTGAATTGGTTGAATTGTCAATCTGTACAAACTTTGGTCAGACTGTTGTTGAAAAGTCAACAAGAAATGTGTGTCTAATTTATTTTTCCCTTAAATAATTTGGACAATAAATATTAATCTATTATCTCATAATTACTTGAAATAATTAACTAAAATGACAAATCAATTAACTATAGGAAATTTGATTTTAAAGGCTGACTGATGGGACATGGAAGTGACTTGAAGTTGTAACAGAGTTATAAGTATACTTATGTGAGTTGTAAAGTAGTTTAACTCAATTAAGTGAGTTAAGCTCAGTTTTACTAGTTGTAACTAAACTTGCACTAGTGAGAGTTCAATGAATTAATTATTAATTAATTCACAATCAGTGATCTCACATGCAACTGAAGATTTACCACTGTTAACTATATGCATGTCAGATCCAGTGGAGACCCAGTTGAGATAACAAGTGAAAGGGACAGGTTGGTTATCAATTGTGATTTAAGTGAAGTGCACTCATGAAATCACACACACAGTGGATATGCCCATGAGCATGTGCAACCTAGTAGAGGATTCATTCATCCATTGCAGGGATTTTGCGTAGAGGAGGCAGGTTGTCTAGTGGCAGAGAATTGGCACATGTATTTTCTGATTTTTGTATGACAGTGTGAGACGATTGTATTGTACTGAGAGCTCTTGGATTAGATTTTTGTATGAGATTGTTTCATGATCCATGATATACATAATGTATGATAGTGGGGTTTTTTAGCTTTATGCTTTCCCAATAAAACATCTGTGTTATGTTTGATTGATTCTTTTTCTTGATATTGAATTGTCGATCGTGGTTTAAATTCCACAAGAATATTAGTAGAAGTGATTTTGTATTTAACAAGCGACAAATAATTGTTAGATAAGGAGAATCCGGGAAATAATTAATTGGTATTGAAATTTCTACATGGCATCAGAGCCACATAAGTGAGGTGTGTAAATTTCAAAATTTTCGCAGGTCCCTCCTCTAGTAGGGTGCGGCTGCGTATTACTCACTATTTCGCGCATAAAAATTATTGTGCATTTCTATAGGCTACTGTGCATTACCGTGCGGAAATCCCTGGAGATTTTGGCATTCCATTGTTCATTAAAGTGCGGAAATCCTGTAGTCAAGTAACTCACGAGGTGCATAAATGCTTGTAAGGTCCGCAGGCTGGATTAGAAGCAGTCGCGGGGGTTCAACATGAGACTGGAACGAGAAATATGGATTGTAGAAGCTGAGTTTGTGATTGGATAGAATTCAAATTTGCAGAAAGACTTTTCTTGGTGCTACAGTTGATTCAAGATCAAAATGGCTTTCAATGGCTTGAGGTTGGAGTATGCACTTGAGGGCAGCTCGAACTACATTGCATGGAAGGACATGATGGAGGCAGTACTTGAAGACAATGGATTGAAGGAATTCATTGATAAATATGTTCCTAAGTCAATTGCTACAGACACTGCAAATCTTGATGCATGGCAAAAGAAAGTGGAAAAGGCGAGGAGGATTTTGTTGGAGGGAGTACGAGACCACATTGTCTCAAGTCTCCATGGGAAAGCCACACCACATGCAATGTGGAAGGT
>JZKD02S1670883.1:41940-54443 GCA_000966675.3 Picea glauca | reverse complement strand
GAAGAAGCGAACACAAGCATACTTCTCATGAGTGGGAAGGAACTCCTGAGTGAGGTCAAGAAGGAACAAGAGATGCACTTTTCTGTGGTGAGGAAAGCTAGAGTTGTCCTTACAAGTACTTATATGGACGATTTTCCTGAGGAAGTTTAGGGGTTGTTTCTATGGATGCTGACATAGTAGTGGATGAGTTTCCTAACTCATTGCCTCCCATTAGAGGTATCAACCATCATATTGATTTGATATCAGGATAAAGTCTGCCAAACAAAGAAACATACAGATTGACACCTCAAGAGAATGGCGAGGTAAAGAAACAAGTCCAGGATTTACTAGGTAAGGGTTTGGTCAGATAAATCTTGAGTCCATGATCAATACCAACTGTGTTGAGTCCTAAGAAGGATGGAGGATGTGTATAGACTTAAGAGCCATAAACAAGATCACCATCAGGTACACATTTCCTTTTCCAAGAATGGATGACTTAATGGATTGCTTAAGTGGAGAATTTTTTTTTCAAAGATAGATTTGAAAAGTGGATATCACCAAATAAGGATGAGAGAAGGTGATGAGTGGAAAACAACCTTTAAGAGTAATTAAGGGTTATATGAGTGGCTTGTTATGCCATTTGGATTAACAAATGGCCCGAGTACTTTTATGAGACTGATGAATGAAGTATTGAAATATTTCATTATTAAGTTTGTGATTGTATATCTGGATGATATAATGGTATTTAACAAGACTAAAGAGGAGGATTTGAGACATTTTACATTATTGATGAGGAGATTACAGTAGGAGAAGTTGTTGATAAATCTGAAGAAGTCCTCTTTTATGAAGACATAACTCATTTACTTGGTTTTTGTGATCTCTTCAAATGAATTGAAGATGAATCCCGAGAAGGACAGAGCAATCAAAGAATGTCCATCATCAAGGAGTATGTTATAGGTGAGAAGCTTCCATGGATTAGCTAGTTTCTATAGGAAGTTCATTAGAAATTTCAGCAGAATTTGTGTACCAATGATGGATATAGTGAAGAAGAAACACAAGTCTTTTAAATGGACAGAAGAAGCTAAGAAAAGTTCCAATATATTGAAGGAGAAGATAACAGAACAACCAATTCTGGTCTTACCAAATTTTGACAAGACATTTCAAGTAAGGTGTGATGCGAGTGGAGTTTCAATTGGAGTAGTTTTGAGCCAAGATAATAGGCATGTTGCATATTTTAGTAAGAATCTTAATGAGACTAAGGGAAATTACTCCACATTTGACAAAGAGTATTGTTCCATAATTCAAGCCTTGAAGAAATGGAGGCACTACCTTGTTCCGAAGGAATTTGTCTTGTATGGCGATAACCAAGCTTTACAATTAATAACTAGACAAGAGAAGTTAAACCAACGACATGCTAAGTGGAAAGAGTTTATGCAAAATTTCACTTTTGTCATTAAACATATTTTTGGTAATGATAACAAAGTTGTTGATGCATTGAGTAGGATATGTTTGATTCTACAGGAATTTCAGGTCAAGACCTTAGGGTTTGAACACCTTAAGGGGATGTATTGTAATGACCCAGATTTTAAAGAAGCATATGAAGCATGTGCAAATCCTGTGCTCAGAGACATAATCCAGTGGACAAAGCATATGATTCAATATGGATTGTTGTTTAAAGGTTTCCAGTTGTGCATACTGAGGTGCTCGATGAGAGAAAATCTGCTGAAGGAAAAACATAGTGGAGTTCTAGAAAGAAATTTTGGCCATGATATGACATTTGCAGAGTTGAATAGTTAATACTATTGGCCAGGTATGAGAGAAAAGGTGAAGAAGTTTGTGAACAAATGTAATATTTTTTAGTATGCAAAAGGAAAGAAACAAAACACTGGATTGTATCAACCATTTCCTATTCCAGATAGGCCTTGGGATGCAATAAGCATGGATTTTGTGTTGGGATTTCCACTGACACAAAGAAGAAGTGATTCCATATTTTTGGTAGTTGATAGATTTTTGAATATGACACACTTTATCCCATGCTAGAAGAGAAATGATGCAACACACATTGAAAATTTGTTTTTCAAGGAAGCTGTGAGACTTCATGGATAACCCAAGAGTATTGTCTCAGATAGGGACACTAATGTTTTTGGTAATTTATGGAGAACATTATGGAAGAAGATGGGGAAAAAACTATATTTTAGTTCAACATATCACCCTCAAACAGATTGAAAGACATAGGTGGTAAATAGGAGTTTAGGGAATTTGTTGAGAAGTTTGGTCATTGAACATCATAGCTAGTGGGATCAATTTCTGTCACAAGAAGAGTTTGCATATAATGACTCACCAAACAAAAGTACAATAAAAATCCCATTCCATATAGTGTATGGGATGATGCCAAGAGGGGTATCATAATTGAGAGAAATGGAGCAGAGTGAATTCAGAAGAGTTGGAGCAGAAGACTTCGCTGCAGAGATGTAAAAGCTTCATAATCAGATCAAGGAGCAGTTGCAGAACAACAATGCAAAGTATAAAAACAAAGTTGATCAACACAGAAGATAACTTCAATTTGAAGTGGGAGATCAAGTTTTAGCACACTTCAGGAAGGAAAGGTTCCCAAGAGGAACATATAACAAGATGAAGTTGAAGAAGATTGGACTATGCAAGATCCTAAGAAAATTTGGTAACAATGCTTATGAGATAGAGCTACTAGAGGATGTGGGAATATCACCCATATTAAAAATTTTAGACCTGTATCCTTACAGGGAAGATGACACAGAAATATCAGAAGATCAAGAGAAGATTCAGTGGGAGAAGCATATGCTTGTAGCAGAAAACCCACAGATGGAGAAGATCGTTGATTAGAGGATTGGAAAGAATACTAGGAGGAAGACCTATTTTGAATATTTGTTCAAGTGGAAGGGACACCCGATAGAAGATGCCAGTTGGGTAAGTGAAGTTGATGTCCATAAGCATGGAAGGTCAGTGCAGGAGTCCATGAATTTTCTGCCCAGAGGAATATGATGCAGGAGCATCGTCAACAAAGCCACATGGGATGACAACACAACGCCTAGTGCGCCTTTTGAGTAAAATTTTAAATTTTGAAAGATGGTGTATCTCAGAGAAATTATGAGTAAATGATGAATCAAAGAATTTTTAATGGTTGGAGGTTGAACGATCGCATCAAACTAGGAGATGTTAGATCGTCCTTTAGTTATTTGATTTTGGCGTGGATATGAACATTCACCTTAAATTGTCTCTTACATACGTTTATTGTAATAGGACTAAGTAGTTGTAAGCTTTTACTTTAATCAGATAGGTAGTTGGAGGGAACCCTAGAGGACCTCTTGTATAACTAGATGCATTGTATGCCTGAATAAGGCTGTTGTAGATTAGTAGAAGATAGTTGTTACTGAATGTAAGTTGTTTTTACCAGAACTATAGCCATTTAAACCTGAATGAATATAACAAAGGGATATTGACCCAATGCATGGTGTTGCTACTGTTTACAATTTCCCTGTTATTTTTTTTTGCATGAAGAGCTAGCAGAAGCAGCTAGTGCCCGTTAGTGTTGAGATTTGAAAAAGTGTTAAGAAGGTAGGGCCCACATGTACCATACAACCTGCGCCTCGGGTGATAATAGGGCCTATGTTTGATTTATTTTGATACCAGTAAGGTCTCGAGGAGCTAATCCAGCTCGAGGAGATTAAGATCCTTGACCAGGAGGTTGCCCAACCCCGAGGGAGAGTAGGGGGGTTTGTACCAAGTGGTATTATAGCCTGATTTTGTTTTCAGGTAGAAGAAAATGAGCTCAAAGTTGTACTATGTGTGTTGGAAACAATCAACGCAATGTCACCAAGGAGACGCGTGGAGACACCTATAGCCAATCATGATTTAGAAAGATAAATGATAGAACTTCGTGCTAGGTTGGAGGCAATGGAGGCATCGCAGAGGAGAGCAGCTGATGCTGGAGATGTTAGTGATGTTGAAAGTGAAGAGATAGAGGTCAAATAAGAAGCTGCAAGGGGAGATGCTGCTGAGGCATGCTTACTGAAATATGTTGTGAAGCTGGTAGCTAGAGAAAAAATAGACATCCCAATGTATGAAGGAAATCTAGATGCTGAAGAGTTACTGGACTGGATAAGGTCCATGGACAAGTATATCGACTATGAATATGTTGATGAGGAAAAGAAGGTGAGACATGCTATCACTGGGTTGAAAGGACATGCAGAACTGTGGTGGGATGAACTATAGGCCGATAGACAAAGAAAATGTAAGAAAATGATTAAGAGTTGGGATAGAATGGTAGCCAAGATAAACGCTAAGTTCATGCCCAAGGATTATCAGATAAATCTGTTCAGTAATATGCAGAACCTGAGACAGAAAGGAATGACAGTGAAAGAGTACACAGAATAGTTTTACAAGCTGAAGATCAGGGTTGGAGAAAGAGAGAAAGATGAAGAAAAAGTTTCCAGATATATAAATTCCCTGAGATATGAAATCTAGGATGAAATCAACATGATGACAATGACGACAGTGAAGGATGCTTATCAGATTTCATTGAAGGCAAAGGAGAAGTTGGCCATAAAATAGAGTCAATGAAGAAGAGGCAGACGCCCGAACATAGGTAAAGGAGTTTCCCATGATAAGGCACATAAGCCCAAGGGTGAGGATGAGAAAACCCACAATCACTCAGAAAGAGGAGGAAGCTCCAAAGGGAAACAACTTGGTGGAAGAAATTCTTTTTTCAGAGGAAGAGGAAGAAGCAGAGGAGGAGAGATAAGATTTTATACCTGTGGAAAACCATGACACAAGTCTTGGGAATTTCCTGAGAAAAATAAAGGAGGAGGTGAATATCACATTTTAGAAGCACACAAAAGGAATGTTGAAGTAGAAGGTGTAGAGGATGGAAAATATTTGATGCCGAGGAAGGTTCTCTTGAAGCCATAACCATAAGTTGAAAAACCAGTGAAGAGGAACAGTTTGTTCAGGACAACTTGCAAGACTAAAGAAAAAGTATGCAAGGTGATAATTGACAGTGGGAGAACTGAAAATTTGGTATCCACAAAGATGGTGGAGAAATTGGAGCTGGAGACAACTACACATCGAAATCCATATAAGGTATCATGGTTGAAAAAAGGACACCAGGTAATGGTAACTAAACAATGCCTTGTTGAATTTAAAATAGGTGGATATAGAGATGAGATTCTGTGTGATGTAATTCCCATGTACGTGTGTCATGTTTTGTTGGGAAGACCATGGCAATTTGACAGGAATGTCAATCATGATGGGAGAAGGAATACTTACACTTTGGAAAGGAATGGTAGAACACACATGTTGATACCAATAGAAGAGAATAAAATAAAGGAAGAAGCCAACACAAGCATACTTCTCATGAGTGGGAAGGAACTCCTGAGTGAGGTCAAGAAGGAACATTAGATGCACTTTGTTGTGGTGAGGAAAGCTAGAGTTGTCCTTACAAGTACTTCTATGGATGATTTTCCTGAGTAAGTTCAAGGGTTGTTGGAGAATTTTTCTGACATAGTAGTGGATGAGTTGCCTAACTCATTACCTCCCATTAGAAGTATCAACCATCATATTGATTTGATACCAGAAGAAAGTATGCCAAACAAATAAACATATAGATTGACACCTCAAGAGAATGAGGAGGTAAAGAAACAAGTCCAAGATTTATTAGGCAAGGGTTTGGTTAGATAAAGCTTGAGTCCATGCGTAGTACCAACTGTGTTGAGTCCTAAGAAGGATGGAGGATGGAGGATGTGTATAGACTCGAGCCATAAACAAGATCACCATCAAGTAAATATTTCCTTTTCCAAGAATGGATGAATTAAGTAGTTGTAAGCTTTTACTTCGATCAGATAGGTAGTTGGAGGGAACCCTAGAGGACCTCTTGTATAACTAGATGCATTGTATGCCTGAATAAGGCTGTTGTAGATTAGTAGCAGATAGTTGTTACTGAATGTAAGTTGTTTTTACCATAACTATAGCCATTTACCCCTGAATGAATATAACAAATGGATATTGACCCAACACATGGTGTTGCCACTGTTTATAATTTCCCTGTTATTTTTTGTTTTCATGAATGGATGAGTTATGTTATTGATTATAAGAAACTATGAAGCATTTAGATAAGTTTCAATTGTTTCTCTTTGTTGAGTTCTTGCAAGGTGTGCATACAGTATGCAAGGAGTGCATTGACAAAGTATTTTTCGATACATAAGCTCAAAAGAGGTAGCGTGAAACTTCCATTTGCAAGGAGCGGAAAGGGACTGTTGCAAGGCGTGCATAGTCACTCACAAGAAGCTAAGTCTTGCGTAAGAAATTGTTTCAAGGAGCGCACAGATTCAAACTTAGACTAAGTGTCGAAGTTGCCCTCTAAGGAGTCAAAGGGTTCAAGAAACAAAGCTCAAGAGAGATAGTGGGAAGAAATCTTCAAAGGGACTGAAGCTCTAAAGGTTTACTGAGTTATTGACCAAGATCCGTCTAGGAGGAAGCATAATCATTCCAGATCATTGGATCTGGGCAAAGTGCGCGAGCTTTAAGTATCATTTTTCACATAGGAGCAAGGAATTCACCGAAGTCCTGAAGAGGTTAGGGACCGTCCATCATCCAGAGGGACAGGTGGCGTAAGATTTACAACTCCGGAGTGGAAGAACTCCGAGAGTTTTGTTGACAAGGAGATAGTGAAGAGATGAAGGTCAAAGTAGATACTGACTATTGGTCACTAGGAGGCATGTGTCAATAGATCTGATACTCCGCAAAAAAGTCATTCCGAGAGATTTTGATTGTGGAGTGTGACAAACTCCCAAAGCCCGAATAGCCGAAGTGAATCATAGTCGTCGATATGTGGGAGACATGCGTCGACAGATCGTGAACTCCGGGTGAAAGCACTCTGGGAGAAATCAAGTGTGGAGAGTTTAAAACTCCCAAAGCCCTAATTTTCAAAGTGAATTGTAGCCATCTATATGCATGAGACACTTGTCGACAAATCATGTACTTCGGGTGAAATCACTCTGGGAGAAAGCGAAGGCAGAGAGTTAGAAACTCCCGAAGCCCGAATAGCCGAAGTGGTTTGTGGTTGTAGATCTGTGGGAGGCACGTGTCAACAAATTGTGAACTCTGGGTGAAATTGCTTCAGAAGAAAGCGAGTGTGGAGAGGTTGAGACTCTCGAAGGTCGAAGTCCCAAAGTGAACTAGGACCATTGATCAAGAAGGATGTGTGGCACATGATCCTCAACTCCGGAAGAAAAAACTTTGGGGGAAAAAGATGCAGGAATGCCTAAGACTCCCAAACACTAAAGTCCCAAAGTGGACCAGAGCTATTGATTTGGGTGGACATGTGGCGTTTTATATAGAACTTCGGGTACATAGTACTTCGGGGAAAAGTGGAGGTTGGAAAGCCCAGAACTCTCAAAACGCGGAGCCCCAAAGTATATCTTGACCGTTGGTTGTGAAGGGGGATCACATAGACCATTGATATGGTCCTAGTTAAAAGTTTTAAAGTCACGAAGTGCCAGGAGGTTAAGCCCCAGGTCACAACTCGAGGTAAAATGAAAAGAAGGGCTAGCGAAAGGAGCTAGCACTCGTCAGTGTTGATATTTGAAAAAGTGATAAGAAAAAAGGGTCCAAAAGTACCATACGACCTATGCCTCGAGTGATAGTAGGGCATGTGTTTGATTTAGTTTGATAATAGTAAGGTCTCGAGGGGCTAATCCAGCTCGAGGAGATTAATATACTTGACCAGGAGGTCACGCAGCCCCAAGGGAGAGTAGGGGGGTCTGTAGCAAATATACCTCATAAGTTTGCCACATATTTGTTGGAATCTACCTCAAAAATTTGCCACAGATTTGCTAGAATATACCTTAGAAATATGCCATAACGTCCCTAGAATATACGTCATAAATATGCCATAAACTCACTAGAATATACCTCAGAAATATGCCATAAACCCGGTCTTGATTATGCCTATAAAATCATGTCTATAATTCATCTTAGAAATTTACCCTACATCCTTTCAAATTGCCACAAAAAATATACCTGTAATTTATCTTAGAAGAAAGTCATTTTCTTTCTTACTGCGACAACCCCAATAGGGATACTCTTCACTGCGATTTGATGTTAATACCCTAGACAGGGGTTTGGCCAGGGCTTAGAGACCTACGAAAACTCTTAAAATTCATCACATGACTGTTAAGGGGCTATACCCTTCTCTTCTTCCAGCAACAAGGCTCTAACAGTCCTTATCTTTCATGCAATTGGTCATCTTCAAGACCTGCTATGATACCATGTTGATTTCTACACTAGTGTACCACTATAGTAAATAACTAGGATCTCAAGAAGATTAACCAAGCACAAATTACAAAAACATTGGGTCTACTCGTTTCTCCATAGGCAATGCTCTTTCATTGCCACCAAACCATATGCATCCTCAAGTGCCACCCTCGAGCATAGCATAATATTTCATCCTGGGAAACCCTTCTTCACAAGAAGAGAAAACCCATCACCTTCTTATAGAGAATATTCTTTCCAATATAGAATAACCAAAAACAATCTCTATTCACTAGAGAAAACCAATAAGAAAGAATCCCAACAATACTTATCTCAACAAAGAGAGAACTCAACAATGTAAACCATATCTAGAGTGCTAGAGTACTAGTACTCCTCTAGCGCACCACCAAGACTAAGAGATATACACCAACCAAACATGCACCTCCCTCCCTTCATTGGATTGTAGCAACTACAAATCACACTTAGACTTGCACCTCTATTGCAAAGTGGAGTGTGTGTGTGTAAATGAGCTAGCGTCCACTCTTATTTATACTAATCTACCAGTGAATTTTTCCAGTGGGGTTGAACTGTCCTTTCTAGAATATATATATATATTTACTTTATCTTTTTTTGGCAGGACGACTTGAATTCTGAGGAAACATATTTCTTCTATGGATTCTTTAATTCTTTCAATGGTTTTCCTTTGATGTCTTGGCACCTTCATCTATAAGAGAGGTTATCTAGGAGGTGAATACCTCTCAAAACTACTAGAAACATCAACAAGAGGCTACCAAGGAAGCTAGAGAGGGTGATACATAAGAGGAAGAGGAAGAGGATACAATGGTGGTGGAGGAATACCACCTACCTACTTTAATTGTGGCAATATAGGACACTTGTCGCGATTATGTACCAAACCTTACACACTTTGTTGATATTACCATAGCTCAAACCATGCTAAGGAGGATAATACCTAGACCTATTGGTAAAATGGGAAGAGAAGAAGGGGCATTGCAACATGGTGACTATTGAGCTGCATGAAGGTTATAAGTTGAATGGAGAAGCCGATGTACGTGTAGTAACCGAAGGAGTTATCCATGCGGGTATGGACCTACAACGAGGAGAAATTTAAGGTTATAATGTAGAAGGAAACATTAGAAAAGTAGAAAATGAACCTCCTAAGTTTGATATTGCGTAGAGAAAGTAGTTCTTGTGTGATGCATAGAGGGTTCTCTACTAAGATAACACATGTGAAGAGTTTCAACGCACAATGCATAGGGCATTGGAAGAATCCCATGCACGTGAAGAATTACAGCGTATGCCATAGAGGGTGAAAGAAGAGGCACGTGTGTGTGAGGAAGGGAAACATGCAACACAKAAGAAAATGGAAGAGGAACATGTGCATGAAGAGTTGTGACACACAACGCAAGATGAAACACATTACAACACCTACTGCAAGGATGAATCATAAAACCATGTAAGTGACTTCTTGCRTTGTTGTCTTAATATGTTAGGTGATCATATAGCTGCCAAGAAATTGACCCACATGTTAGCAAGATGTATGGGGGAAGAKAAGATTGATGTGGCTATTTCTACCCCATTACCAAAACRAGATGTGCACCATGTGAGAAGGAGGAAGTTATCGAGGAGAGAATTCATGATGACAACTAATCTAGGTAGCTACGAGATGGACAATTTCATGTTAGAACTGGGATCCGATGTGAACATCTTACTGAAAAAAAGCTTGGGAGTTGATGGGTAAACTAAAATTGGTGTGATCCCCTATTCAACTTAGAATTTCCAATCAATACAAAATTTATCATATTAGCAGGCTATAACATGTGGAAGTGAACATTGATGGGGTAATAACTAAAGAAAACTTTGAATTCATCGAGATTATGGATGACATAGACCCCGATTCCACTCTACTTTGAATTGACTGGGCATTAGATAACAATGTCATACTGAACCTGAAGTAATGACATATGTTCTTTGAGACAAACACCTTGCACATTATTATGCCACTAGATCCAAATGAGGGTGATGGGCATAATGAGCCAATGAATTAATATGTGTAGAGTTCCATCATAAAAAAACATATACAACATTACAAGGCATAAAGACATGATGTGAATCCAAAAACCGATGGTGAATTGAGTTGGAGAAGTGTCCACTCCTATGACATATATTCATAGGATTCTATGGAAAGATGGCATAATAATTTGTATGAGATATCAACAAGGGGATGTGGTACATCGACTACTCAATTGACAGTTACATTGACTACTTAACCGACTGGTATGGTGTGCTGGTTGATTTCTGATTTGACTATTTCCATATGTAGGTCGACCTCTTGAATGAATGAACCTAGGAGATGTGTGATGAACCATCAATGTTTGATGTTTCAACCGCCCCACCCCCCCCATCAACACACAACTATGGAGTTTTAGGAGGTGAAATTGCATCACTAGAACACCCCCCCATAATTGCATCTTCTTGAAGCCCAAGCATCATGCAAAGCTTGATAAATTTAGCTTGAAATAAAGGATTGGTGAAGATATCAACAACTTGACCTTCTTTTCTGCAATATTCAAGAGATACAACATTCTCATGAACCAACTGTCTCAAGTAGTGAGTATGGAGCTCAACATGCTTCATATTATTGTGGGAAACGAGATTGTCAGCAACCTGTATGGCACTTTGGTTATCATAGTAGATTGTAGTTGAGGTCTGAAAATGAAGGACAAGCTCTCCCAAAATTTGGTGAATCCATACAGATTCAATACCTTCTTGAACGACGCCACGATATTCTTCTTTTGTACTTGACAAGGAGACTACCTTATGTTTCTTGCATGACCATACCAAAGGCATAGTTATACAATGAAACACATAGCCTGAAGTGGACTTTTGATCATCATTGTTTCCATCCCAGTCAGAGTCATTGTAGCCAACTTACAAATCTGAACTTTGACAATACTTGATACCAAAATGAGTGGTACCCTTCAAATATTGAACAATTTGTTTGACTACTTTCTAGTGGCTTTCTTTGGGGTCCTTCATGAACCGAGAAACCACACTAATAAAAAATGAAATGTCAGGTCGACTATGAGTAAGGTAAATAAGATTGTCGACAAATTGTCGATAAATTGTAGCATCAACTGCACGTGTTTGACAAGTTTTAGTAAGCTTCACTCTAGACTAAAAAGGAGTAGCATAAGGCTTGTAATCAGGCATCTTAAAACGTGTCAACAAATTCATCACATATTTAGACTAAGAAATGAAAAAACCATTACAAAGTGGTAATACTTGAAGACCCAAAAAATAATGCAGAGTGCCAAGGTCTGTCATATCAAAGGAGTCAACAAGTTGTTTCTTCAATATAAGGATGAGATCATTGTTATTGCCAGTAATGAGTAAATCATATACATATACAACAAAAATCAAAGTTTCTCCATTGGTGTGGAGAATATACAAGTTGTGATCAAATTCACACCATTTCAATCCAAGTCGAAGGAAGAATCTGTCGATATTATCACACCAGGAAGAAACCATAAAGTGACTTATTGAGTCGAAAAACTACAATAGAATCTGTCACAAATCCAAGTGGTTGTTCCATGAAAATTTCTTCAGATAGGTCTCCATGAAAAAATACACTCTTCACATCCATCTGATGGATTTTCCATCCAAAACGATCAGGAAAGGAAATAATTAGTCAAACAAAGTTCAAATTTGCAACGAGGAAAAATGTTCCAGTATATTCGATGCCTTCTTGTTGAGAAAATCCATTTGTGATGAGACGTTCTTTATGTCACTCAACAACACCTTCAGAGGTAAATTCCCGTAGACCCATAAACACTTCACATATTCTTTTCTTGTGGTCAGGAAACCAAGTCCCAAGTCTGATTCTTCGACAAAGAATAAATTTCTATATTCATGGAATACTCCATTCAGGTCATCCTTCAACATATGACTAGGTAACACGGTTTTAGGTTTCAAGAACATAAGTCATCAAGGAAATTCTAGCATGTTTCTTTTGACTTCGAGTCTGATGTACATAGGAGGCATCTTCGACATCAGCTCCAACAACTTTAATTGTCTTGGAAACCCATTGGAGTAGACACGAAATAGGTGAACTGCAAGATACCAGATATATAAAATATGCAGAACAGAAATGAAATGCTAGAAATGACAGAATAACAGTAAAATATCTAGCATAATCTTCACAATACACAGAAATGATATAC
>JZKD02S1670883.1:0-28455 GCA_000966675.3 Picea glauca | reverse complement strand
CACAATGGGGATTAATCCAATAACAATAATAATAATAATGACATGATTAATCCGCAATGGGGATTTAATCCAATAATAATAAGAATGCTCTTTGCAGTTACATTATTTCAACAAAATTTTGCACATTCAGTTCTTGGAAACCCTTCTTCCTACATCTTGGCGAAGAAATTCCTACACAATCTTCAATATTCATAATTTGGGCATTTTTTCATGGTATTATTATTCAATGAGGATTAAAATAAAAAGTGTAAAGTGGTCCCACTAATGCCATTATTTGAGACCTATATCAATAGATTCCTCACTTTACGTTGATCTTAGTGGTACCTCTCTTTCATAATCCTTTTTGTGTGTGGACCCACCTACCCTATTAATACCTGCCTATCTCCCTCGATCGAGAAAGTATCACAGATGACATTCAAACAACTCTCTAGTAAAACTTTTTGTGTGTACCCACTTGTTGAAATTCCCTAATCCGACACCTAGGTACTTTGTTATCTAGTGATTTCCTTGTTGATTTGAAGGGGAATACACTTTAGTTCAATGGCTAGGATTTAATTTAATTCACTAATTCAAAACACTTAGGCATTTCATTAATTTAAATGCACATTAATTATAAAAATTCATTCACTTTAATAATTACTTTATTAAAGCGAAATTCCTAAGTCTTGAGAGGTATTAAGGACAAATTCTACATGTTTGACACAAAACCGATGTGGAAGTACCTGTCTAATGTTACAAACATAAACACTCCCTCTTAGCAAGAAATTTACTTGTCTAAGAGCCACCTGGAATTGGTTCTCCCACTGACCCTAACAAAATGTGACACACATCATCATGTGCTAAGGCATCATGTTGAATTGCTTCCTCCTAAATGAAGTAACATATAAGTGCCTTGAATTTTGGAAAATTCATCGAAGTCTTTCTCTCCCTCAATGTGCTCCTAGGAGCCTCCTCTTGCTCCTGATAATCCATCAATGTCATCTCATACAAAATAGGTCTCCTGAAAGAAATGGAACGGGATAACTCCTTCTTCCCATCTAAAGGTTGAATCCCCACACTAGAAGTTTGTGAACTATACTCACCCTTTAGAGCCTCCTTCGACTCGTCCATTGTCATTGACATCGATCCATGATCCAATATCCCCTTGGATCCACCTACAAGATTACCCTAAAACGTGTATACCTTTCCCTCTCTGACACCAAGAACTTGAGTTGAGTCTATGTCAGATCCCTTCAGCCGAACAAGAACCTGACTATCCTAGAGAGAGAGAGAGAGAGTATCTCTTGTCCTCCATTGCCTAAACTGATATCAAATTCATTTTAAGATTCAGAACATACAACACATCTGTCACCCTTAGATAACCTCCTAACTCCAGTTGGAACCTTACTATCCCAAATCCCTCTACACCACACTTGGCATTGGTGCCAAGCTCTACATGCATATCTGAGTCCATCTCTGACCAACTGGTAAAAAATTCATGTGTCCTTATCATGTGACAAGAATCCCCACAATACATGATACGAGCAATACCATAAACCGTGTCTGAAAGAAAAATGACTAAAAATAAATCCTTCTCAAACCATCTCTCAACAAAATCCTTGACTTGAGTTTATGCAGATGTTGCTACTTGCTGAGACTTACTCTTCCCACTCTTATGTCATGCACATAATTTCAATTTTCTTATATCCTTCTTCTTTCCAGCCCCATGGAGTTGAATATCATCATATATTCCCCTTGCTCCTTCTTTCCTGACTAGGAAGAGACATATTATCATCATCACTAACTTGTTGGCCTGCCAGATATTCCTCCTGAATCTCCTCCTAGATGAAATCATCCGATAGCCTCTCAAACTTGGGAATTATCTCCCATGCCACAATTCCTTTGATGAATGGGGACCATGTATTAGAGAAACCATTTAGGGTCATCCTCACCAACTCTTCACATGTCACGACTTCCCCAACAATTTCCAATTGAACGCGTACATGAGTGACGTTGGTGAGAAAATTGGTCAATGTACCTAATCTAGTCATCTTGGTGTCTCTGATATTTTCCCTTAACACCATCTTCATGTTTGTATTAATTCTCTAAAAATGATTCATCATAGTTGCAAACATATCCCCAGTTGACTTCTTCTTAGATAGGTGAGAAATCAAATGATCCTTCACCGCATCTAGGATGATCCTCTTGTATTTCACATCCTTCAACTCATGGGTGGCCAAGTACTTTGGATATGTGGGTGGGGTCATGATTGTGTTAGAAAAATTCCACAACCCATTCTCCAAGAGAATCAATGTGACCCTCACCTTCCAAGGTACAAAGTTTAATGCACCCTCCAACTTATCCTCAAACCTCAAACCGATTGCATCCATCTCGAAATAAAAAATTTCACAGGAATATACTATTGAAAAATGTGCCTTGTCCTTCAGGCACTGTTAAATGAAGAGTTTGTTCTTAGTCCTTGAAGCACCCAAAAAATATGATCTCCTTTGGTTGCTTGGATCCCTACCCAAAATTTTATTACTCGTTTCTCGAACTTTGTTGCCTGCTTCTTGGACCTCCTACCCACTTCCAGGACCTGCTACCAGTACCCTCTATGGTCTGCCTGAGGCCCATGTGGACTTCCCACACTCTTTTTGGCTGCCTTGGCCTACTCAAATATTGTCTTAGTGATTGTGCCATGTGGTTGGCTCTGTTGGTTGTTTGCAGTGGCTCTACAAGATGTCTGTGATGGTTTCTCCTCTGTTAGCGACTGAGTGCGGAGGTTGTGCCTTCTCCTCTACTAGCGGTTGGATATAGAAAATACTACAACTACAACCTGATGAAACTACTCACCTGCCATATTCCATCCCTCATATGTCTCTCCTCTTTCACTCCTTCCTCAACCACTTGTCGACTCTCTTCTCTATCCTGCTACCTCAACCCATGATTTCTACCAACACTCAGTTGTCTGCACATATGAATTGTCTCCTCTGCATGTTTGTCATTTCCCAGTGCTAGTGGTTGCTATTTCATGTAGTCATACGGCAACTGTATGGTTTTTGTATGACCCTCTCTCTCTTGTTTTTCATTTTTAATTTTCCCGCAGACCTACAAAAATTTAAAAAAAGATATATTATGTTTCAAAATTTACGTTATGTGCAATTGGTTTCCTCATTAGAGTCTCGACTCTGATACCATGTTGAATTTCAGATCCAACACCCAACAATTTGCTTTTTATAAAATACCTAACAATAGTAAATGTATTACACATATTTACTAAATAAAAATCATAGTTGAGTTTTTGTCAATTTTCACATGCAACTCCATGTGACAAATTTTCAGATATTAAAATTGCTTCCTAGTGAGATAACAATAAACCCTAGCCATTATCACTAAACAATTTTACACTGAAAATTATTGACTAAAAATATATACAGTGGAAACAAAAAGATCAGAGATGAATCATCAATACACATGAGACACAATTTTTTTTTTCTATAACTTTATCAAATCCCTAAATTCTGAGGGAAAAACCAACACTCCCAACCAATACCATTTCACCAAAATGTCAGGACAACCTTGTCCTTCAATAACAGAAAAATCAGAAAGCCAAAACTCAAAAAATCCCTGGAAATTTCCTCTACCCACAAATATATTGCAGAACACCTATACGACCTGTTGACATCACCTGTACTGTTGCTAACGTTATCCTATACGAACCTGCTCCTGCCCAGAAACCCTATACGGATATATGTGACTATCTCTTCTGCAACCCACATACATAAATGATTCACCTTCCTAAAACTCGTGTACATATGTGGTTGTGCCCACTACAACCCATGTACATGTACAAAAACCTATACGAACACTTATGTACCATTCAATCGGTTTCTTCCTTCCTAGGCCATATTTTCCAGAGTTACAAACATTCTTTTGTTGAGATCACCAAGCTCCTTAAAACAAGTGTAGACTCAATTATTCGACCTCCATCATGTCTCCACACACTCTACATAATATGAAATGTCACAATGAACTCTCTCCTTTATATACAAGTCTTAAGGGTCAACATAGAAGCCCCTCCAAAAGTCAACATAAAATTAGACCTTCTTGTGGGTGTGAAGCCCCAACACAAACCCACAAAGCCTACCACCTAAACCATGAAGACCCAACTTCATTCCAATGGCATTTTTCACCAAATGAAGAGTGTAATGTGGTTCCCACAATGATTCCCACTTGCCCAACACCTAGGGCATGTGATAATACCTTCCTCAAGCTATAAAAATAAGTATTTCCTCTTAGTGAGGGTGGTATTCTCACCACACTTCACAATCACATAGAAATAGATCTATCTCCCATTCTAGAAGAATCTATGTCTCCCGCACTGGATTCACTACCACAATTGTTCTCTGATCCTCTTGATTGGCTTCCCCCTCTGTCACCAAATAAAATCCTATTTTCTGGAATGATCCCTCCCTGGAAGACACCCTACACCTAGAAGGCTACCTCTCCTAAGAATCTTGCCTGGCCATCTCCACCGATGACACCTACCTGATAGTCTTGGAAGATACCTTTCTCTCACATGGACTCAAAGGTTTTCTCCCATTGAGTGACTAACTCTCCTTCTGATCCTCCTGACTCCCTCTGAGTATACTAACTCCCTATGAAGTTAGACTCCCTATGAGTCTACATAACCTTCGAAGCTAACTTCTCCATGTCCAATATCCTCTACACAGTCATGGGAGGCTACTCATCCTCACTGTATATTGAGGGTTGACTCCCTCTGAGCTTGTACCACTAGTGGAGCTACCTAATCCCTTTGCATCTGTGTTGTTGGTGGGGACACTTGCCTCAACACTGGTGGAGCTACCTGATCCTCCTCATCTATCTTTCTTCTCCTGCTAGTCACAACCCACATAGGTTGGTCCCTCGACCTATATAATTTTCCCTCTCTAACTCCAAGACCATTGATGTGCCTGGGATAGATCCTTTGGGAATCCAATAATACTTTTCCATCTTGTAAAAACACTACATAGTCCTACTCCTTAATCACTGAAGTTGAGAACAAACTCATGGCCCCCATAACACATTTTCCACTCGCAACACATCCCTGAATCCATCCAAAATACTACTGCTCCAGATCCTTGTACTACATGCCTAGTGCTCATCCAAGCTACTTGTACATACTTGAGTCAGACACTGTAAAGCTCACGAAAAAATCTCATGGCCCTGTCATGTGTCGATGGATCCCACTATATAAGAACCATGTAATCCTCTAGGGAAAGCATCTTTCTTACCCAATTCACGACCATCCAATGCAATTATTCCCAGGTCCATCACCCAAGTCACCAGAAATGCTCCATGTCTACACACACACTACAATTGAACCTATGTTCTCTCTATAAAAATTCTATAGCTATGGATGGACACTCAGTCTAATCCACTATAGACCTCCACAACTCATCTCTGCAAGTGTCCTCATACTCCTAGGTCAATTTCTTCATACATTGTCATACCTTGACAATGTGCAACTCTTTGACCCAATGAAGACTCTATCTCATCAACCTAACATACACACAAAGTCGTGTTGTATGTGCCAAATCACTCAAGCTGCACCCATCCACATGGTTAGAAACATGCCACACAACATACTATTTTGATCTGGGTTCTCCACCAATCCACCAAAAATCCCAACCTGCCACACCACCGAGCTGCAATAGTCCACAACTCCTCGTCTGGATAGTCTTCTCCATGTCGCAAACCAAATACCATCTAACATGTTTCAACTTGCAACAACATTGTATGTCCCTCTCAAATCTAACTCCTCAACACTTGTAAGTTACCGGATCTATTATAATAGAAGAATTATTTTTTTTTGCAAAGAATAACAACGTAACAACACAATATATGAAACCACATCACCAATATAACACCTTTATTTGTAGGAAACAATGTTCACTTGCCTCTTCGAGGGGGAAACCTCCAATAGAGAAATTCTCTATTACAATAATTCTCAACATAAAGCCTTCTCATGCCTCCTACTCTTATTTATACTAATTCTATCTTCTAAAGAACCTTTTAGTGGAAGATCTTTCTAGAAGCGGAAGCTTATATTAGGTCTTCTTACATTGACTTGTTCACATTTATTAAATAGGCATTATAAACTAATGTTGGCCTTTATTACATATAAAATATATTATTCTACCTACATGAAGGGTTAGGTCCGTAATATGCCCTCCCCCTTGAAAAACAACCTTGTCCTCAAGGCTTGATATGAGGAAATTGTTGTAGAATGGTAGCGATCTCCCACATAGAATATTTTGGAGTTGTATCTTTCCACTGCAATAACACTTCTTGGATGGTGTGCTAATGGAGACGATGCTCACACTAGTCCAAGACTACTTGGGGTTGTAACCAAATTGAACCTTTTTCATCCAACTCAGGGAGACGAGTTTTAGTTTGGCACTTAGTTCCAATCACCTTCTTTAAGCATGAGACATGAAAAACATGATGCATATTAGAATCATTGGGCATATCTAAATAGTAGGCGACTGGCCCCACACGCTTGAGAATGTCATAAGGACCATAAAATTTGCGAGAAATATTCTGAAAATGTTCATCTTTGAGTGAAGTCTACTTATAAGGTTGCACACAAAGAAACACCTTGTCCCCTTCAACAAATTGACGTTCAGAATGACCTTGATTATCTTTTTTATTCATGTGATTTTGAGGCATCACCAAATTTTCTTTGAGGGTACAGAGAATGGCCTCACATACTGCAACATTTTTTTAAACGTCCTGAACATTCGAGACACTTGACATGTATGAGAGAATCGACGATGGATTTTGTCCATATACTAATTCAAAATGAGTCATGTGAATAATTGTATGGTAAGATGTGTTGTACCACCATTCATCTAGTGGTATCTGTTGAGCTCATTGATTTTGTCGGTCAGAGGAAAAACACCTTAAATATGTTTCCAAACACTTGTTGACTATTTCAATTTGGTCATCAGTTTGGGGATGATAGGTGGTGCTGAGATGTAATTGGGTGCCTTGTAGCTTGAACAATTCTATCCAAAATTGTTGGTGGACATGGGATCCTTGTCAGAGACAATAGAATGTGACATGCCATGAATTTTGAAGATATTATCCATGAAAAAATGATCCATTGCGGATGCGGTGAAGGAATATTGTAGAGCACATAAATGAGCATATTTGGAAAGATGATCAACCACCACCATGGTGACTGTTTTATTTCCAGATTTAGGTAGGCCCAAAATTAAATCCATAGAAATATCCCACCAAATAGAAGCGGGAATTGGAAGGGGTTGGAGTGTGCTTGGTAATTTGATTGTTTCTCCCTTGTTTCATTGACAAACATCACATTCAACCACGAAGGTAAAGACGTCTTGTTTCATACCATCCCAGAAAAAAGAAAGCTTGGCTCTTTCATAGGTTTTGGTAAACCTTGAATGCCTAGTTATGGGTGAAGCATGAAGCTCAGAAAGCATTATGGATTTAAGTTGTAAATTCTTGCCTAAATATAGAAGACCTTTGTATCACATCTGATTATTGTGTCAAGAGTACCCTAGAGAAGCTGGATAATTTTCTTGCAATTGTTGGATTAAGTGAGAGATTTTTGGATCTTGCAACCATTCTTGGTGAGAATCTTGGAGCTAATATGATACAATGAAGGAGGGGGAAAAGAGGGACCCTTATTTTTCATACTTTTCGGAAAGAGTTTCAGCGACCACATTTTATTTTCCCTTATTTTAAATGATCTCATAATCATATCTAAATATATTAGTTACCCATTTTTATTTCTCTAGGGAAGAAATTCTTTGTTCCATAAAATACTTGAGGATCTGGTTATCAGTTTTAATATGGAAGTGTTTCCCCAATAAATAAGGACTCTAGAGATCAATGGCATGCATAATAACCAACATTTCCTTTTCATAGATTGATTGGCCCAAATTTCTGTCTGAATTTTTTTTTCTAGTGAAGGCCAAAGGCCAACCATGTTGCATGAGTACTTCCCCAATTCCTTTTTCTGAAGCATCACATTCTAATACAAAATTATTGGTGAAGTTTGGAAGTGCCAGGACCGGTGTCGTTCACATAGCCTCTTTCAAGGCATGGAAGGATTGATTAACTGCTAGAGTCTAAGTGAATGAATTATTTTTAAGGAGAGCAGTGAGAGGTGCTACAATTTTTCCATAATTCTTAACAAACTTGTGATAATAACATGTTAAACCCAAAAATCCATGCAAGCTCTTAAGAGTTTTAGGGTGAGGCCAATCCTGCATAGATTCAATTTTCTTAGGATCCACCCTTACACCATCCTTGACAACAATATGACCTAGGCACTCCACTTATGAGGCTCCAAAGGCACATTTAGATTGTTAGAGGAAAAGTTGGTGTTGAGAGAGAAGATGGAGAACTTGATCCACATGGGAGAGATGTGATGTCCAAGTTTTAATATAGATGATAATATCATCAAAGAAAACTAAGAAAAAATGATGGAGATGTTGAAGATTGAGTAGCTTCAGAAGATATCCTTATTGTATTTGAACAAGACAAACCCTAAATAATGTTATTATATTATATTTATTAAGACGTCCCTATTGTGCCTTTGTAAAAGTCAACCCTATTGTGCCTTGACAATTAAATGTAATTTAAGAGGTTAAATTGACAGGTCGAACCAGACCTAATTTATGGAGGCCATACTACTATTTATAAGGGAGGCTAGCGCCTCACTTGGTCACTCACTCAATGAGCTCTACAACTAAGAGGAAAAGTCAGCAAGTCTTGGGAGGAGTATCTGTTGCAGCTGGGGGTGATGTTAAGGAGGGTTTTGGTCTATCTCTTGGTATCTCTTGGTTACGTGGTGTGCTACTCTTCCTAGTGAAGGAGTAGAGGAGGATATTTTGCCTTGTTAGTTATCTCTTGAAGAGAAGCATTTTTCTTGGTTGGATAATCTATATTGAGGAATTTTACTAGGTTTTCTCCCCCTAGAGGGTTTCCTAGGTTAATCTTTGTGTCTCTCTTGTTTATGTGATTGTCTCTCTTTCAATGATCTTATATATGCAGATAATATGCTAAATGATTGTAATGATAAAGAAGAACCGTAATTTCTAGTTTTATAAGTAAAATAAATACATGGTATCAGAGCAAGCCTGAAAGAGACCAACTCATAGTTGATAAGAAGTGGCTAGCTTCAACGCACCCTCTCCAAGATTCAATTTTGAGTGTTGCAGTTGTTGTAGAATTAGGGTTTCTACATAAACCCTAAGTGTGACGTTTTCTCCATTTAAGGAGTACGTTGGGGGAAGTAACCACACCTAGGAGATCGCCATAGGAGGGAGCATCTAGTCCTAGGATCATAATTCTGAAATTTGAAGTTTGATAAATTAGGGTTTCCTCATAAAACCCTAAGTTGTAGTTGAAGTACCAGTTGCAAATATCCATCTAAATTTAAGTTACAAGTTGAAGTACCTTTGTAGTTTTAAAGGTTCATTATTACTTTCCGTTGTTGTCAGATGGTGCCAATACCTGTCGATGTTGTCAGAGGTATGTACTTACATATGTTAAAACTATATCATTATCTTAAGGGTATTTGTAGGAGAAGGGATATTTTTTCCAAACATCAATCATAGATCTAGAAGGATCTTAGATACATCACATTCAGAGGAATGACACACCCCAGGTTTGATTGTTTTGATATGTCTCTATTTGTTATGGCATTATTGTGATCTTACGAACATCTAGGTTGTATTTTGATTTGATGAAGGTATGACTATCATACTAACCATTGGTCAAAGTATTAGATTGATTAAGGTTGAGATTATAGACTTTATTATCTAACTCAGATTCCTATCAAGTAAGCATATTATCTTAGTACTGAGGATAGGTTGAAGAGAATACTTGTCATCTTGAGTGAGGGAGACTTGGAAGAAAAACAACAACACTCAATCTTGAGGACAAGACTCCAACTTCCAGGTTTGATTGATTAAGCTGATAAGATTCAAATTTGCACATATCAAGTTCGATAACTGCTACATTACAAGTAAACACTATAGTTGTGATAGCAATCCTTGAAAAGTTTTATTATTGAATACTTGGTAGCATGAGAGAACTATTGAGATAAATCCTTATTGTAATCATTTACTAGATATAACTAACATCTCCTCTAGGAGAAACTTCTTGTTTTGTTTCTAGGTTACCATGGAAGAAATTATTGATCACAATAGTGGAAGAGTGTTTCTCTCACTTATTATTATTATATTTATTACTTTTAACCCTTGTGTTAGGAAGTTCACAAGTGATAGCTCTGAAGGAGCTACTGTGATGATTGTTCTCGCTATTGTTTTTATTATTATTATAAAGAGTATTATTCTTGTTTATTGCTTCTCCCTTGTTGCTTTTGTTTCGGGTAGGTCATAGTTGATAACCCTAAGGGAGTTATAGTGACGGTTGCAGGAGGTAACATATTAGGTGAGACATGGAGCAAACTATCCAAGATGCATACATGACCATATACATCCATGTACCAAAGAAAAAGAAGAAGAAGTTATTTTTTCTAGATATAGAACATCTCATATGGAGACAAATCATGAGAAGTAGAAGGATCCAAAGACGACATAAAAAATCCCTCTAGTGCAGTTGATCACTCTTCATATCATCAAGAAGATTTAGTAGAGCCAAAAGGGCCTACCCAGAATCAATGCAGTAACCATGAAGAAACCATCTTGGTCTCATGACACTTTGCAGGATGCAAATACATATAGCATTGATGAGCCATATCATAGGGAGCAAATGGCTCCGAAGACTATATAGAATCAGAGGTAGTCAAGCTTTAAAGGGATAATGGAGACTCAGAGTGATCCTGATCTCATAGAGGATTAAATGGGGGGAAATACATCTTCCAATACTGATAGATGACATGATTTGAGAAGACTAGATCATAGCTTCAAAGACTTATAGGAGATATGGAATCTCCTAGGAATATTCCCTTGTTTCAGTGACAGAGGAGGAAGCCAGTTAGAAGGACTGGGATATGTATTTTTCTTTGATACTAGAAGGGAATTCAATGGTGACTTCCAATATTGATCTAACATGTCAAGCATGTTGTAGATAACAATATAAAGATGTACAAAGCTTGATTTGTGTCCAGAGGATTCTCCCGACAAGAGGGAGAAGACTAGGATGAGACACTTGCTCCAGTAATTAGAAGAAGTACATATAGAACAACCATGATCCATTAAAATGTGTTGATGTAGTATGAGATTTAGAGGGAGCAAATGAATCCGTGATGAAGTAGAGGAGATACTCTCAAAGTTCAACAACTACAGTGAGAATGGAGTAGTCATTCTCAGTTTTAGAAAAAGAATTTGCAGGTGCAGAGTCCCAATTCCAGAAGGAACTATTGTAGAGAGAGTAGAGGGCATACTCTCAGTCAGTGAGATAGATAGTGTTTTGCAGAAAGCACATAAAGCCAACACATGATTGTGCATATTGAGTTGCAATTGAGCAAGTGTACCAAGTTGGTACAATGTGATGTGAAAAAATTTCTTCGAAGAAAACGAGGAAAAATATATGTTTTGCGGTGAAAGACATGTTCACCTAATTATGGAAAACATGTGATGAGGTACCTAAAGGTTATTATCGATTATGGACCTAGATATATTTTGGAGTGTGAGATAATATTATAGATTCAGATTGGGCAGGAAGTGTCACGGACCAAAAAATTACATTTGGATATTGCTTTAGTATGGGATCAACTGTGATCTCGTGAATCAGTGAGAAGCATAACTATATGGTACTAAGTTCCATAGAGGAATATTATGTGGCATCATGGTCAGCTTGTAGCGAAGCAGTGTGGCTTCAAAATTTGATTGTAGAATTGTTTGATCTCGAGTTGGAGGAAACCTATATATTTTATGACAACCGGAGTTGTATAAAGTTGTCAGTGAACCCAATGTGTCATGACAAGTCCAAGAATATTGAGATCAAGTACCATTATATATGGGACATGGTACAAAAGGGAGCAGTAAGAATCCATTATATTTCCACCGATGAACATGTAGTAGATGTGTTAACCAAGCCCCTGTCCATAGTTAATTTTGAATATTTCAGAGACAAGCTTGGAGTGATCCAAAAATACTTCCCCAGTAGTAGGAAGTGATGTGTTCCCCATTAGAAAGAAATGATGTGTTCCCTAGTAACAGGAAGTGATGTGTTCCCCAGTAGCAAGAAATGATGTGTTCCCCATTAGAGGGAGGTGATGTGATCCCCAATAGAGGGAGGTGATGTGATCCCCAGTAGAGGGAGGTGATGCAACCCAAACGCAGGCTGGTACACTAACCCAATGCAATATGGTACACTACCCTAACGTAGGTTGGTAACCCCAACGCAGGTTGGTATGCTACCCCAACGCAGGCTGGTACACTACCCCAGCACAGGTTGGTAATTCCAATGCAGGCTGGTATGCTACCCCAACATAGGTTGGTAACCCCAACGTAGGTCGATACACTATCCCAATGTAGGTAGGTAACACCAACACAGGCTGGTATGCTTCCCCAACGCAAGATGGTATGCTACCCCAACGCAATTTGGTAACCCTAACGAAGATTGGTACTCTACCCCAGTGCAGGTTGGTAACCCCAACGTAGGCTGGTATGTTATTCCAGTAAAAGTGTGGAAATTCCTAGCATATATAGATATGTGATTNTGATTGTTCCCTGTGGTTGGCTCTGTTGGTTGTTTTCAGTGGCTCTACAAGCTGTCTGCGATGGTTTCTCCTCTGTTAGCGACTGAGTACGGAGGTTGTGCCTTCTCCTCTACTAGTGGTTGGATATAGAAAATACTACAGCTACAACCTGATGAAACTACTCACCTGCCATATTCCATCCCTCATATGTCTCTCCTCTTTCACTCCTTCCTCAACCACTTGTCGGCTCTCTGCTCTATCCTGTTACCTCAACCCATGATTTCTACCAACACTCAGTTGTCTGCACATATGAATTGTCTCCTCTGCATGTTTGTCATTTCCCATTGCTAGTGGTTGCTATTTCATGTAGTCATACGACAACTGTATGGTTTTTGTATGACCCTCTCTCTCTTTTTTTTCATTTTTATTTTTCCCGCAGACCTACAAAAATTTTAAAAAATATATATTATGTTTCAAAATTTACGTTCTGTGCAATTGGTTTCCTCATTAGAGTCTCGACTCTGATACCATGTTGAATTTCAGATCCAACACCCAACAATTTACTTTTTAGAAAATACCTAACAATAGTAAATGTATTACACATATTTACTAAATAAAAATCATAGTTGAGTTTTTGTCAATTTTCACATGCAACTCCATGTGACAAATTTTCAGATATGAAAATTGCTTCCTAGTGAGATAACAATAAACCCTAGCCATTATCACTGAACAATTTTACACTGAAAATTATTGACTAAAAATATATACAGTGGAAACAAAAAGATCAGAGATGAATCATCAATACACATGAGACACAATTTTTTTTTTCTATAACTTTATCAAATCCCTAAATTCTGAGGGAAAAACCAACACTCCCAACCAATACCATTTCACCAAAATGTCAGGACAACCTTGTCCTTCAATAACAGAAAAATCAGAAAGCCAAAACTCAAAAAATCCCTGGAAATTTCCTCTACCCACAAATATATTGCAGAACACCTATACGACCTGTTGACATCACCTGTACTGTTGCTAACGTTATCCTATACGAACCTGCTCCTGCCCAGAAACCCTATACGGATATATGTGACTATCTCTTCTGCAACCCACATACATAAATGATTCACCTTCCTAAAACTCGTGTACATATGTGGTTGTGCCCACTACAACCCATGTACATGTACAAAAACCTATACGAACACTTATGTACCATTCAATCGGTTTCTTCCTTCCTAGGCCATATTTTCCAGAGTTACAAACATTCTTTTGTTGAGATCACCAAGCTCCTTAAAACAAGTGTAGACTCAATTATTCGACCTCCATCATGTCTCCACACACTCTACATAATATGAAATGTCACAATGAACTCTCTCCTTTATATACAAGTCTTAAGGGTCAACATAGAAGCCCCTCCAAAAGTCAACATAAAATTAGACCTTCTTGTGGGTGTGAAGCCCCAACACAAACCCACAAAGCCTACCACCTAAACCATGAAGACCCAACTTCATTCCAATGGCATTTTTCACCAAATGAAGAGTGTAATGTGGTTCCCACAATGATTCCCACTTGCCCAACACCTAGGGCATGTGATAATACCTTCCTCAAGCTATAAAAATAAGTATTTCCTCTTAGTGAGGGTGGTATTCTCACCACACTTCACAATCACATAGAAATAGATCTATCTCCCATTCTAGAAGAATCTATGTCTCCCGCACTGGATTCACTACCACAATTGTTCTCTGATCCTCTTGATTGGCTTCCCCCTCTGTCACCAAATAAAATCCTATTTTCTGGAATGATCCCTCCCTGGAAGACACCCTACACCTAGAAGGCTACCTCTCCTAAGAATCTTGCCTGGCCATCTCCACCGATGACACCTACCTGATAGTCTTGGAAGATACCTTTCTCTCACATGGACTCAAAGGTTTTCTCCCATTGAGTGACTAACTCTCCTTCTGATCCTCCTGACTCCCTCTGAGTATACTAACTCCCTATGAAGTTAGACTCCCTATGAGTCTACATAACCTTCGAAGCTAACTTCTCCATGTCCAATATCCTCTACACAGTCATGGGAGGCTACTCATCCTCACTGTATATTGAGGGTTGACTCCCTCTGAGCTTGTACCACTAGTGGAGCTACCTAATCCCTTTGCATCTGTGTTGTTGGTGGGGACACTTGCCTCAACACTGGTGGAGCTACCTGATCCTCCTCATCTATCTTTCTTCTCCTGCTAGTCACAACCCACATAGGTTGGTCCCTCGACCTATATAATTTTCCCTCTCTAACTCCAAGACCATTGATGTGCCTGGGATAGATCCTTTGGGAATCCAATAATACTTTTCCATCTTGTAAAAACACTACATAGTCCTACTCCTTAATCACTGAAGTTGAGAACAAACTCATGGCCCCCATAACACATTTTCCACTCGCAACACATCCCTGAATCCATCCAAAATACTACTGCTCCAGATCCTTGTACTACATGCCTAGTGCTCATCCAAGCTACTTGTACATACTTGAGTCAGACACTGTAAAGCTCACGAAAAAATCTCATGGCCCTGTCATGTGTCGATGGATCCCACTATATAAGAACCATGTAATCCTCTAGGGAAAGCATCTTTCTTACCCAATTCACGACCATCCAATGCAATTATTCCCAGGTCCATCACCCAAGTCACCAGAAATGCTCCATGTCTACACACACACTACAATTGAACCTATGTTCTCTCTATAAAAATTCTATAGCTATGGATGGACACTCAGTCTAATCCACTATAGACCTCCACAACTCATCTCTGCAAGTGTCCTCATACTCCTAGGTCAATTTCTTCATACATTGTCATACCTTGACAATGTGCAACTCTTTGACCCAATGAAGACTCTATCTCATCAACCTAACATACACACAAAGTCGTGTTGTATGTGCCAAATCACTCAAGCTGCACCCATCCACATGGTTAGAAACATGCCACACAACATACTATTTTGATCTGGGTTCTCCACCAATCCACCAAAAATCCCAACCTGCCACACCACCGAGCTGCAATAGTCCACAACTCCTCGTCTGGATAGTCTTCTCCATGTCGCAAACCAAATACCATCTAACATGTTTCAACTTGCAACAACATTGTATGTCCCTCTCAAATCTAACTCCTCAACACTTGTAAGTTACCGGATCTATTATAATAGAAGAATTATTTTTTTTTGCAAAGAATAACAACGTAACAACACAATATATGAAACCACATCACCAATATAACACCTTTATTTGTAGGAAACAATGTTCACTTGCCTCTTCGAGGGGGAAACCTCCAATAGAGAAATTCTCTATTACAATAATTCTCAACATAAAGCCTTCTCATGCCTCCTACTCTTATTTATACTAATTCTATCTTCTAAAGAACCTTTTAGTGGAAGATCTTTCTAGAAGCGGAAGCTTATATTAGGTCTTCTTACATTGACTTGTTCACATTTATTAAATAGGCATTATAAACTAATGTTGGCCTTTATTACATATAAAATATATTATTCTACCTACATGAAGGGTTAGGTCCGTAATATGCCCTCCCCCTTGAAAAACAACCTTGTCCTCAAGGCTTGATATGAGGAAATTGTTGTAGAATGGTAGCGATCTCCCACATAGAATATTTTGGAGTTGTATCTTTCCACTGCAATAACACTTCTTGGATGGTGTGCTAATGGAGACGATGCTCACACTAGTCCAAGACTACTTGGGGTTGTAACCAAATTGAACCTTTTTCATCCAACTCAGGGAGACGAGTTTTAGTTTGGCACTTAGTTCCAATCACCTTCTTTAAGCATGAGACATGAAAAACATGATGCATATTAGAATCATTGGGCATATCTAAATAGTAGGCGACTGGCCCCACACGCTTGAGAATGTCATAAGGACCATAAAATTTGCGAGAAATATTCTGAAAATGTTCATCTTTGAGTGAAGTCTACTTATAAGGTTGCACACAAAGAAACACCTTGTCCCCTTCAACAAATTGACGTTCAGAATGACCTTGATTATCTTTTTTATTCATGTGATTTTGAGGCATCACCAAATTTTCTTTGAGGGTACAGAGAATGGCCTCACATACTGCAACATTTTTTTAAACGTCCTGAACATTCGAGACACTTGACATGTATGAGAGAATCGACGATGGATTTTGTCCATATACTAATTCAAAATGAGTCATGTGAATAATTGTATGGTAAGATGTGTTGTACCACCATTCATCTAGTGGTATCTGTTGAGCTCATTGATTTTGTCGGTCAGAGGAAAAACACCTTAAATATGTTTCCAAACACTTGTTGACTATTTCAATTTGGTCATCAGTTTGGGGATGATAGGTGGTGCTGAGATGTAATTGGGTGCCTTGTAGCTTGAACAATTCTATCCAAAATTGTTGGTGGACATGGGATCCTTGTCAGAGACAATAGAATGTGACATGCCATGAATTTTGAAGATATTATCCATGAAAAAATGATCCATTGCGGATGCGGTGAAGGAATATTGTAGAGCACATAAATGAGCATATTTGGAAAGATGATCAACCACCACCATGGTGACTGTTTTATTTCCAGATTTAGGTAGGCCCAAAATTAAATCCATAGAAATATCCCACCAAATAGAAGCGGGAATTGGAAGGGGTTGGAGTGTGCTTGGTAATTTGATTGTTTCTCCCTTGTTTCATTGACAAACATCACATTCAACCACGAAGGTAAAGACGTCTTGTTTCATACCATCCCAGAAAAAAGAAAGCTTGGCTCTTTCATAGGTTTTGGTAAACCTTGAATGCCTAGTTATGGGTGAAGCATGAAGCTCAGAAAGCATTATGGATTTAAGTTGTAAATTCTTGCCTAAATATAGAAGACCTTTGTATCACATCTGATTATTGTGTCAAGAGTACCCTAGAGAAGCTGGATAATTTTCTTGCAATTGTTGGATTAAGTGAGAGATTTTTGGATCTTGCAACCATTCTTGGTGAGAATCTTGGAGCTAATATGATACAATGAAGGAGGGGGAAAAGAGGGACCCTTATTTTTCATACTTTTCGGAAAGAGTTTCAGCGACCACATTTTATTTTCCCTTATTTTAAATGATCTCATAATCATATCTAAATATATTAGTTACCCATTTTTATTTCTCTAGGGAAGAAATTCTTTGTTCCATAAAATACTTGAGGATCTGGTTATCAGTTTTAATATGGAAGTGTTTCCCCAATAAATAAGGACTCTAGAGATCAATGGCATGCATAATAACCAACATTTCCTTTTCATAGATTGATTGGCCCAAATTTCTGTCTGAATTTTTTTTTCTAGTGAAGGCCAAAGGCCAACCATGTTGCATGAGTACTTCCCCAATTCCTTTTTCTGAAGCATCACATTCTAATACAAAATTATTGGTGAAGTTTGGAAGTGCCAGGACCGGTGTCGTTCACATAGCCTCTTTCAAGGCATGGAAGGATTGATTAACTGCTAGAGTCTAAGTGAATGAATTATTTTTAAGGAGAGCAGTGAGAGGTGCTACAATTTTTCCATAATTCTTAACAAACTTGTGATAATAACATGTTAAACCCAAAAATCCATGCAAGCTCTTAAGAGTTTTAGGGTGAGGCCAATCCTGCATAGATTCAATTTTCTTAGGATCCACCCTTACACCATCCTTGACAACAATATGACCTAGGCACTCCACTTATGAGGCTCCAAAGGCACATTTAGATTGTTAGAGGAAAAGTTGGTGTTGAGAGAGAAGATGGAGAACTTGATCCACATGGGAGAGATGTGATGTCCAAGTTTTAATATAGATGATAATATCATCAAAGAAAACTAAGAAAAAATGATGGAGATGTTGAAGATTGAGTAGCTTCAGAAGATATCCTTATTGTATTTGAACAAGACAAACCCTAAATAATGTTATTATATTATATTTATTAAGACGTCCCTATTGTGCCTTTGTAAAAGTCAACCCTATTGTGCCTTGACAATTAAATGTAATTTAAGAGGTTAAATTGACAGGTCGAACCAGACCTAATTTATGGAGGCCATACTACTATTTATAAGGGAGGCTAGCGCCTCACTTGGTCACTCACTCAATGAGCTCTACAACTAAGAGGAAAAGTCAGCAAGTCTTGGGAGGAGTATCTGTTGCAGCTGGGGGTGATGTTAAGGAGGGTTTTGGTCTATCTCTTGGTATCTCTTGGTTACGTGGTGTGCTACTCTTCCTAGTGAAGGAGTAGAGGAGGATATTTTGCCTTGTTAGTTATCTCTTGAAGAGAAGCATTTTTCTTGGTTGGATAATCTATATTGAGGAATTTTACTAGGTTTTCTCCCCCTAGAGGGTTTCCTAGGTTAATCTTTGTGTCTCTCTTGTTTATGTGATTGTCTCTCTTTCAATGATCTTATATATGCAGATAATATGCTAAATGATTGTAATGATAAAGAAGAACCGTAATTTCTAGTTTTATAAGTAAAATAAATACATGGTATCAGAGCAAGCCTGAAAGAGACCAACTCATAGTTGATAAGAAGTGGCTAGCTTCAACGCACCCTCTCCAAGATTCAATTTTGAGTGTTGCAGTTGTTGTAGAATTAGGGTTTCTACATAAACCCTAAGTGTGACGTTTTCTCCATTTAAGGAGTACGTTGGGGGAAGTAACCACACCTAGGAGATCGCCATAGGAGGGAGCATCTAGTCCTAGGATCATAATTCTGAAATTTGAAGTTTGATAAATTAGGGTTTCCTCATAAAACCCTAAGTTGTAGTTGAAGTACCAGTTGCAAATATCCATCTAAATTTAAGTTACAAGTTGAAGTACCTTTGTAGTTTTAAAGGTTCATTATTACTTTCCGTTGTTGTCAGATGGTGCCAATACCTGTCGATGTTGTCAGAGGTATGTACTTACATATGTTAAAACTATATCATTATCTTAAGGGTATTTGTAGGAGAAGGGATATTTTTTCCAAACATCAATCATAGATCTAGAAGGATCTTAGATACATCACATTCAGAGGAATGACACACCCCAGGTTTGATTGTTTTGATATGTCTCTATTTGTTATGGCATTATTGTGATCTTACGAACATCTAGGTTGTATTTTGATTTGATGAAGGTATGACTATCATACTAACCATTGGTCAAAGTATTAGATTGATTAAGGTTGAGATTATAGACTTTATTATCTAACTCAGATTCCTATCAAGTAAGCATATTATCTTAGTACTGAGGATAGGTTGAAGAGAATACTTGTCATCTTGAGTGAGGGAGACTTGGAAGAAAAACAACAACACTCAATCTTGAGGACAAGACTCCAACTTCCAGGTTTGATTGATTAAGCTGATAAGATTCAAATTTGCACATATCAAGTTCGATAACTGCTACATTACAAGTAAACACTATAGTTGTGATAGCAATCCTTGAAAAGTTTTATTATTGAATACTTGGTAGCATGAGAGAACTATTGAGATAAATCCTTATTGTAATCATTTACTAGATATAACTAACATCTCCTCTAGGAGAAACTTCTTGTTTTGTTTCTAGGTTACCATGGAAGAAATTATTGATCACAATAGTGGAAGAGTGTTTCTCTCACTTATTATTATTATATTTATTACTTTTAACCCTTGTGTTAGGAAGTTCACAAGTGATAGCTCTGAAGGAGCTACTGTGATGATTGTTCTCGCTATTGTTTTTATTATTATTATAAAGAGTATTATTCTTGTTTATTGCTTCTCCCTTGTTGCTTTTGTTTCGGGTAGGTCATAGTTGATAACCCTAAGGGAGTTATAGTGACGGTTGCAGGAGGTAACATATTAGGTGAGACATGGAGCAAACTATCCAAGATGCATACATGACCATATACATCCATGTACCAAAGAAAAAGAAGAAGAAGTTATTTTTTCTAGATATAGAACATCTCATATGGAGACAAATCATGAGAAGTAGAAGGATCCAAAGACGACATAAAAAATCCCTCTAGTGCAGTTGATCACTCTTCATATCATCAAGAAGATTTAGTAGAGCCAAAAGGGCCTACCCAGAATCAATGCAGTAACCATGAAGAAACCATCTTGGTCTCATGACACTTTGCAGGATGCAAATACATATAGCATTGATGAGCCATATCATAGGGAGCAAATGGCTCCGAAGACTATATAGAATCAGAGGTAGTCAAGCTTTAAAGGGATAATGGAGACTCAGAGTGATCCTGATCTCATAGAGGATTAAATGGGGGGAAATACATCTTCCAATACTGATAGATGACATGATTTGAGAAGACTAGATCATAGCTTCAAAGACTTATAGGAGATATGGAATCTCCTAGGAATATTCCCTTGTTTCAGTGACAGAGGAGGAAGCCAGTTAGAAGGACTGGGATATGTATTTTTCTTTGATACTAGAAGGGAATTCAATGGTGACTTCCAATATTGATCTAACATGTCAAGCATGTTGTAGATAACAATATAAAGATGTACAAAGCTTGATTTGTGTCCAGAGGATTCTCCCGACAAGAGGGAGAAGACTAGGATGAGACACTTGCTCCAGTAATTAGAAGAAGTACATATAGAACAACCATGATCCATTAAAATGTGTTGATGTAGTATGAGATTTAGAGGGAGCAAATGAATCCGTGATGAAGTAGAGGAGATACTCTCAAAGTTCAACAACTACAGTGAGAATGGAGTAGTCATTCTCAGTTTTAGAAAAAGAATTTGCAGGTGCAGAGTCCCAATTCCAGAAGGAACTATTGTAGAGAGAGTAGAGGGCATACTCTCAGTCAGTGAGATAGATAGTGTTTTGCAGAAAGCACATAAAGCCAACACATGATTGTGCATATTGAGTTGCAATTGAGCAAGTGTACCAAGTTGGTACAATGTGATGTGAAAAAATTTCTTCGAAGAAAACGAGGAAAAATATATGTTTTGCGGTGAAAGACATGTTCACCTAATTATGGAAAACATGTGATGAGGTACCTAAAGGTTATTATCGATTATGGACCTAGATATATTTTGGAGTGTGAGATAATATTATAGATTCAGATTGGGCAGGAAGTGTCACGGACCAAAAAATTACATTTGGATATTGCTTTAGTATGGGATCAACTGTGATCTCGTGAATCAGTGAGAAGCATAACTATATGGTACTAAGTTCCATAGAGGAATATTATGTGGCATCATGGTCAGCTTGTAGCGAAGCAGTGTGGCTTCAAAATTTGATTGTAGAATTGTTTGATCTCGAGTTGGAGGAAACCTATATATTTTATGACAACCGGAGTTGTATAAAGTTGTCAGTGAACCCAATGTGTCATGACAAGTCCAAGAATATTGAGATCAAGTACCATTATATATGGGACATGGTACAAAAGGGAGCAGTAAGAATCCATTATATTTCCACCGATGAACATGTAGTAGATGTGTTAACCAAGCCCCTGTCCATAGTTAATTTTGAATATTTCAGAGACAAGCTTGGAGTGATCCAAAAATACTTCCCCAGTAGTAGGAAGTGATGTGTTCCCCATTAGAAAGAAATGATGTGTTCCCTAGTAACAGGAAGTGATGTGTTCCCCAGTAGCAAGAAATGATGTGTTCCCCATTAGAGGGAGGTGATGTGATCCCCAATAGAGGGAGGTGATGTGATCCCCAGTAGAGGGAGGTGATGCAACCCAAACGCAGGCTGGTACACTAACCCAATGCAATATGGTACACTACCCTAACGTAGGTTGGTAACCCCAACGCAGGTTGGTATGCTACCCCAACGCAGGCTGGTACACTACCCCAGCACAGGTTGGTAATTCCAATGCAGGCTGGTATGCTACCCCAACATAGGTTGGTAACCCCAACGTAGGTCGATACACTATCCCAATGTAGGTAGGTAACACCAACACAGGCTGGTATGCTTCCCCAACGCAAGATGGTATGCTACCCCAACGCAATTTGGTAACCCTAACGAAGATTGGTACTCTACCCCAGTGCAGGTTGGTAACCCCAACGTAGGCTGGTATGTTATTCCAGTAAAAGTGTGGAAATTCCTAGCATATATAGATATGTGATTGAAAAAAATACAATGACCAAGTATGCAGAAGTGCAGAAGCAATGATGATGACTGTGACAAGAAGAATACCTTCTTTGCTAAGAGGGAGTGTTGAAGATTGAGTAGCTTCGAAAGATATCCTTATTGTATTTGACCAAGACAAACCCTAAAGAATGTTATTATATTATATTTATTAAGATGAACCTATTGTTCCTTTGTAAAAGTCGGAGTTATTGTTCCTTGACAATTAAATGTAATTTAAGAGGGTAAATTGACAGTTCGACACAGACCTAATTTATGGAGGCCATACTACTATTTATAAGGGAGGCTATCACCTCACTTGTTCACTCACTCAATGAGCTCTACAACTAAGACGAAAAGTGCATAAGTCTTGGAGGAGTATTTGTTGTAGCTGGGGGTGACAAGAGGGAGGGTTTTGGTATATCTCTTGGTTAAGTGGTGTGCTTCTCTTCCCAGTGAAGGAGTAGAGGAGGATCTTCTTTCTTATCAATTCTCTCTTATAGAGAAGCATTTTTCTTGGTTAGATAATATATATTGAGGAAGTTTGCTAGGTTTTCTCCCCCTAGAGGGTTTCCCGGGATAATATTTGTGTCTCTCTTGTTTTTGTGATTGTATCTCTTCCAATTATCTTATATATGAAGCTGATGTGCTAAATGATTGTAATAATAAAGAAGAAACGTAAATGCTAGCTGTATAAGTAAAATAACAACATGAAAAAAGGATAAAAGACGTGATTCATGAGACTTTGGAAGGTGGAGGGGGCATTACACAGGCCAAAGGGAATGACCAAGAACTCATATTGACCCTCATGAGTTATAAAGGTAGTCTTTGGAATGCCTTCTTCTTTCAGATGTATCTAGTGGTAGCAAGAAAAAAGATCAAGTTTAGTAAAGTATTGAGCACCTCTCAATTCAACCAAGAGATCATCAATGATAGGAATGGGAAACTTGTCTTTGATGGTGATTTTATTGAGGGCGCAAAAGTTTGGAAACATGCACCAAGTACCTTATTTATTAAGTACCATTACCACATGAGAAGAATAGGGGTTGGTCCTAGGATGGATAACAACCCGCTTCAAGAAATTCTTGCATGATTTTATCAATTTCATTATTCTAGGAAAATGGATGATGAAAAGGGAGAACATTGGGAGGAACATTTCTAGGGACAAGGGGAATGGAATGATCATGAACACCACAAGAAAGGGGAAGTACCTGGGGAGTGGAAAAAAAAAACTTGGTGTTTGGATATGATATATTTTAGGTCAGGATGCATGAAGGGTGTCTCAACTACTTGTATGGAATGGAGTTGGGAAATAATACTTGAATGACCTTTTTTTAGAATATTTTCCATTTGATGAGAACTAATGATCTCAGAGGAACCTGTTGTGATTCCTTGGAATTGATATTGTTGTCCCTCCTATTGGAATATCATGGTTAATTCCTTAAAATCCATGAGAATGGGGCCCACAGTGCGTGACCATTCAACACCTAGCACAATGTCACAACCGCCCACATCGATGGAAAACATATGAGATTTTAGGTGGTACTGCCCAATTTGAAGACATACATTTTCACAACACCAACCACATTTTATGGAACAACCATTGGCTATCGTGATTTGAAATTTTTTGACGAAATGAATATAGCAATTGATTTCTAGGGCAATGCGGTGGTGAATAAGATTATGGGTGCTTCCACTATCAACCAAGATGATGAATTTCCTATGCTTAATATAGCCAATGAGATTTAGGGTTTGGGGAGCAGAGAAGCCAATAAGGGCATGCAATGAAAACAATGGTTCAACTTCTGGTGGGTCAATAGGCTTAGTAGTAGCATTGGGAGGGGATATCTCCTCAACAAGGGAAACTGCAACTTCCTCTTCAACAACATCCAATGAAATGGACATAAAAATATTTTGTTCCTTACACTTATTCCCGGGAAAATATTTTTCATCACAATTATAGAAAATACCCTTGACTTGGTGTTCAACAATTTCTTCCCGAGTTAATTTCTGGACCATGAGGGGAGTGGAAGGGGGGAAGGATTGGTGGGTCGAGGGCGAGGAAGAAAACAAGGTGTTGTTCTAGGAAAAAACAACATGTTGTGCTTCTTTAGCACATTTAGTATCTCCCAACAAAGTCCAAGGGAGAGCCATGAGGACCTGAGCTTGGATTTCATCCTTTATGTCACTGATAAAGCAATCCCAGAAGAAGGAATCCTTCATGCCCTCTTTTCTGAAGGACAAATGATCAAAAGTAGTTATAAAGTATTCCATTGTTCCTAACTATTTCAACTTGGTCAAACAACCTAAATGGTGGGTGTCGGTGTCAACGCGTTCATAGAGCTCTGCAACAAATTGGGTCCACAAAACATTCCCTTGGCATGCATTTTTACATCATTTCCACCATTTCTAGTGTTCAAGATCTAGATAGAGAATGGCATAACAAAGTTTGGCCAACTCATCAGTAATTCCATGCAAATAGAAATAATGCTCCATTTGAGTGACCCAACCCGTGGGGTTAGAGCCATCAAATTTATTGACCTCAAATCTTGGAAGATGAGGGTCATGATGAAAGGAGTTGGAATGAAAGAACACATAATGAGAGGAGTCAAAACCATCTAAGTGGGATGGTTGTTCTGAGGAGGAAGGGCCCTAGGGGTGGTTCAACAATTGGTTGAAAACAAACTTAAGGGTGTCAACTTTTTCCATGAATTTGGCATCCATGGCGTCAAATTGTTGATGGACATGGTTGTATAATTTTTCAAGGTGAGAATTGGTGGAATAAATATTATAAGTCACATGTTGGAGTGCTTCCTTGTTCTAATTGATGGTAGCTTACAGGTCTTGGTTGCAAGTTTTGGCCATTTGGATATGATGGGTTCCTGTAAGGGGAAATGGGTGGGTGGGACCAAAAAAAAGAAGGAATTATAAGTGATAGGTACCACGATGATTGGGGAAAAAGGGGGAATAAAATGTGATAGGTTGCAAATAAGGGCGTCGGGAAGGGGGTCGGGTCCACTGAAAAAATTCTTAAAAATGAGAGGTTCCACTGCGATCAGGGTGAGGAGAGGAATCCAATGGGATAGGTCCCAAATAAGGGTGTCAAATAAGGAGTATAGACCATACCCTTAGTTGTATTACCCGAGTACCTAGGTACTAGAGAGTATATTCCTGATTTTTGGTCTTGGTGGCACTATAGCAGTCAAGTGATCGATCGGTTGATCTATGGAGGGTTCAAGATACCTAGACCAATCAATATACATGTGTTTTATTATGCATTTCCACTCGAAAGGGTACCGACAAGGGTTACAAGGGTGTCCAGGAATGTGAGCTTAAGTACCTCTTGTATTTCCTACGTGCATGATTTCCCAGCCGCATATTTATGTGCTAAATGACAGATCACTGTAGTTTTAAGACGTTGGAATACGTTTCTACCTTGAAAACATTTAACCCACAATCTTGCCAAGGAAAGTGATATGATACCACTTGTAAGGTACCAGATCTATTATAATAGCAAAAAACAAAAATACTGCAGACAATAACAGGGGAGCAACACAATATATGAAACCACAACACCAAAATAATACCTTTATTGATATGAAACAATGTTCACTTGCCTCTTCGAGGGGGAAACCTTCAGTAGAGAAAAAATCTATTACAATAATTCTCAAGACAAATACTTCTAATGCCTCCTACTCTTATTTATACTAATTATATCTTCTAAAGAACCATATAGCAGAAGATCTTTCTAGAAGCAAAAGCTTCTATTAGGTATTCTTACATTGACTTGTTCACATTTATTAAATAGGCCTTATAAACTAATGTTGGAATTTATTACATGGAAAATATATTATTCTACCTGCGTGAGGGGTTAGGGAGGTTAGGTCCCTAACAACATTGTTATAGCTCCCTCTTAGAGTTGTCACCTGTGACATGTCCGAATAGAAACACAAAATTTGCAACCAATGATAGTAGTGATGTGTCTCAAATATGATCCCCTTCTCTTCAAATCCCAAGCTCTGATACGATGTCAATTTTCACATGCAACTCTATGTGACTAATTTTCATATGTGAAAATTGCTTCGTAGTGAGCTAACAATAAATCCTAACTATTATCACTAAACAATTTTACACTAATAATTATTGACTGAAAATATATGCAGTGGAAACAACAAGATCAAAGATGAATAATCAATACACATGAGACACAAAAATTATGTTCTGTAACTTTATCAAATCCAAAAATTATGAGGAAAAAACCAACCATCCTAGCCAAAACAATTTCACCAAAATGTGAGGAAAAGATTGTCCTTCAATAATAGAAAAATTAGAAAACCAAACCTCAACAAATCCATGGAAATTTCGTCTACCCACAAATGTTTTGTAGACCACTTGTACAACCTACTAATGTCACATGTATTGTTGCCAACTTCAACTTGTATGAACCTGCTCCTACCTATAAACCTTATACGGGTGTACACGATTGTCCCTTCTGCAACTCGTGTACATACATGATTAAACTTCCTGCAACCCACATACATACGTGACTGTGCCCACTGCAACCCACGTACATACGTAAATATTCCCACTGCAACCCACGTACATACGTAAATATTCCCACTGCAACCCACGTATATCTAGAAAAACATGTATGAACACTTTCATATGATTCACTCAGTTTCTACCTTCCTAGCCCAATTTTTCTAGAGTTACAAGAATTCCTTTGTTGAGATCACCAAGCTCCTTGGCACAAGTGTAGATGCACTTATGCCAAATCCATCATGTCTCCACACACTCTACACAATTTGAAATGTCTTGATTACCTCTCTCTTTTATATACAAGTCTTAGGGGTCAACATAGAAGCCCCTCCATAATTCAACATCAAATTAGACTTTCTTGTGGGTGTGAATCCCTGACACAAACCAACAAATCACCAAATGAAGAGTGTATTGTGGTTCCCATGACGATTCCCACATTCTCAGCACCTAGGGAATTTGAGAATACCTTCCCGAAGCTACAAAAATCAATGGTCTTAACAATTTACATAAATAAATCAGCGGAAGCAAAACATGAAACCAAACATATGTGCACATATAACTTTTAGGGTAAATACCCCTGGAAAACCCCCTAAGGGAAAACAAGTACTATGATGATTTTATTATTATAAAATCTAGGCTCCCATCCCGGGATAATGGCCCACCTAAGGAATAATACAAAACAACACAATAACTTATCCTATCACACCTCAAGATCTATCCTTTGATCTTGTTGGATGTTACTCCTTTGTTTCCCCTTTTCTCCCTTCCTCGAACCCTGCCCCTGCACACTTAGATGAAATTCCTTCTCCACCCAAATAATGATATCTCCTACCACACTGTGTGAGTGTATCCTCCTCTCACCTTAGCTTCCTTTTATAATTTTGAGTTTACCCTAAATTCAAAACCCTAGATATCCAAAGTGATCAATGGATGAGAATAGATCTCACCAACACTTTGTTGAAATAATGTAACTGTGAAGATCATTCTTATTATTATTTTGTTATTGGATTAAATCCCCATTGTGGATTAATCATGTCATTATTTTTTATTTTTATTGGATTAATCCCCATTGTGGATTAATCATGTCAGTAATTGTATAAGGACCAAATCCCCTTTTGCGGATTGGTCATCGGACAATTACAAAGGGAAGAATAAGAAGTCGGCCC
>JZKD02S1670872.1:122155-139116 GCA_000966675.3 Picea glauca | reverse complement strand
GAGGTAACTGATGAATCCAAGGAGGCGTGCACAGAAATAGAGAGTAATTAAATTAAAATGAAAATGCAAAAACGCAGAAGGCATCCACATATCCTACACATAATTCTTTATTCTAAACATATTGCACTTGTTGCAAAACAGATGAACACTCTAAATCAATTAAGCACTAATGCATTCCACACATCCCTTAACACAACTCTGTACTAAACCAGAAATGAAACTTTCATAATCAATTGAAAACCGCTACTTGCCAATCACTTAGCCTTGACACAAGGCTCCATTCGAAACAAATTTTAAACTGGTATAAGAAAATAATTCACCAAACATACCAACACCAAAGAATGGTAACCAAATGCAAGGAGATAATACAAAAACGCAACAATGTGTAATCCACCATTCACAGAGAGGGTAAGGCAACATCGCAGAGTTTAAACGGTTGAAATGCGTGGGTAACATTCGCCGAGATGGGTAACCCAAAACGTAGAGATTACAATGGAGAAAACAGATTTTAGGTGGTTGTGAATACATGCGTGTATCCTCCACCATATCGCACAGGAAACATAAACACAATGCAGATGGAAATACTACCAACTCACTATCCCTTAACAAAACACAAACGCAGAGATACATTCAAGGTGTATAATAGTTGCCGGTGTATAACAATCGTTGGGATATGATAATGGCTAGTGTATAAAAATTGTTGGTGTATAATAGTCGCTGGACTATGAAAAATGCTGGTGTAATAAAAATTGCTGGTGTATAATAGTCGTTGGGCTATGACAAATGCTGGTGTAATAAAAAGGTTAAACTCCAGTGCGAGAAATCAAGAGTTAAACCCAAGGCACAGAGAATAAGCAGAGGGATGGGACCTTCCTGTAGCTGCTTGGTTAATGAAATCGCAGTCTAAGGAATGTGGAAACCAGGGTAAATTCGTCTGGTTAATTCATCCCTGAAATATGTCAACAGCAGAAAAAGGAATTTAATCGTGGGCCAAAAGAATTACACACTCAGATCGGTCATGGACAACAGTGATGCATACTCAATATACGAGTCGCAGGGAAGAAATGGAAACACATTCATCAATAAACGCAGAGTAACTATCCAGCAAGACAAAAAGGTGAAGTAAATCAAGACAACCTTAGATACAAACATGCCAGACTAGTTTACAATCAATATTCAAATCCTAACACCAGGCCTAATGCATTCTACTCTACAAAATCACGAGCGTACCTTGCCTTATCGCTCGCCTCCCACGACGTCCCGCACTCTATGCCGCTCCTGCTCACCGACCATCGAGACCTCACCGGTACCTCCTACCCAATCGCTAGGGGTACTCTGCTTCCCCCTTAGCCCCCCGAGCTGTAAAGGGGCCACACACAATCCATATGGCCCATCTAGCTTCCCATCTCACCTCGCAAGGCCGAGCTACCACTCCTATCCAAGCTGGGAAAATCCCAACTCCTCACAAGCAATCAGTCAAGTCACAAATATGACAGCATAACGTTACGCTAACAGTCGATCCCTTTCTTCCTCCTCTTCCCTTTCTTTTATAGAGTTTTTCCCACCTCCAACTTTCCCTAAATCACATTTTAATTAAGTTATAATAAACAAATACTAAATGATCTCGTTCGCACAAGTGTCGTCCATCCCCCTCTTTCCTCAAGTAACTAATTTCTTTAATTTATTATTTTACTCATTTCCCTCACCCACCTAGAGTCGCTCTTAAATGTACTCCTAGGTGTTCCTAGCTCCCCTTACATGTTTTAAATACTTTCCTAAAAAAAAATGTTACTAAATTAGCTCAAATTAGCAGGTTCTTAATTGTAGATTCCTTACTATGTTGACCTTGCTTTTTACTATGAGTTCCCATCTTTCCTTTATTAGGTTTCCTCCATTACTTAGTTTCCTAATTCTTATTATTCCCTTCTCTCCCCTTTTTATTAAATCCCAAAATGGCAGTTGCATTATTAAATCTTTCCCTTTTATTATTTATGTAATATGTTTTGTACTTTCACAAGTTAGGAAATAATTTCTTCTTTGCAAAATTTTAAAACCATTAGTTTTAATTTAATTCTTACTCTCGTCATTTACCCTAAGAATTTTATGAAGACCCAACTATTACTTAAGTGGGTTTTTGTTTAAATTGTTATTTTCATTCTAGGGTCTTTTTCTTAAGGTTAGACTAAATTTTTACCCTAGAAAAGTTTTAGACTTAGGACTTAGATTCTGAACTAGGGGACACTTGGTTAGGGAAGTTGTTTAAGAATTTCTTAAGGCGTTACTGTCTTAGGGCCATCTAGGTTCGTTTCTTCATCATCATCAATGCGACATGCCCTTCAGGACGCACTACGTGCTCCAAGGTTTACACTCGCCTCATTCATGTCTTTTGCGCAACGTGCCCTCCAAGATGCACCACGTGCTCCAAGGGTGCCACTCGCCAACTTGACTGATTGGTAGACATATATAACCCTTGGAGTCAACACTCCGCCAGGTGAACTTGTGGGAGACTAAGGGCTCTAAGGAATAAGGCCCCCACCTTATTGCGCGCCCCTTAAAATCATCTTGAGTGACTGTCGCAGTCTGCCCTCACAGCATCGTGGATCCTATCGAACTAGGTAATTGTCAACCTACATTTCGAGCCACGGCGAGATTGCTAGTAGGCTATGGCAGGGTTCTTGTCCACACCTCTCCCTCAACCTCTCTGGAAATCGTGTGTGTGTGGCCCCTTTACTCCATATGTGAGTCTGGTCGGCAAGCTATCGTCAGCCTGCATCATCAACAATCATGTCAGAACATGTCAAATCATATCATCAAATCAATGAAATATCACAATAAATAATCCACCCAAATAGCACACTCCCTGACTCAATCCAGAGTCCAAGGGGGTTCCATTGATGCCTCTGCATCCTCAAGGTCCAAAACCCTGCACACTCAATAAAATTGATTCAATAGTACCTGTCTACGTCAAAGCAGTAAAACATCATGTCATCTATCATAACGCATCATAATCAAGGATAAATGTTTTAACATCATAAAATTCCAGATCACTTGCGAGCAAGTGTCCTCAAAGAATAAGTTTTCTCAATGCGCCAGAGCGGGATGTTACAGTAAAGACAAACCTACTTGAGAATGAAATCCATCTTGGTCTACTCAGGCACCTTTAAGAGCCCATTGAAGTGGTTGACACCTAACAATGCAATATTTTGAAGACGATGAACTCCTTTACCCTACAAATCTATAAGTTCACAAATAGTATTCTTTTTTTCATGTAATTGGAATTATAGAAAAAAATTTGTTTTGATCACCCAACTATATCTAGAGAACTCAAATTTTTATTCTCTTTCTCTACTCATGTTCAATTAATATACAATACCTAGAAGATTCCAAAATCTTATTATATTCCAAAACTTCTAAAGACTCATGTGATGTATGTATAATACCATATATGTTTCGAAGATTATATTCTATAATTCTCAATTCCATATCAGCTACCCTCCTCCTATCCTTGGGCCACGAGGGGACTAAACCCTTGAATCTCTTAAGCTTCAATACAAAGTGCACACTTGCAAGAATATTTGAGACCAACTCATAACTTTTCTAATTGTCATGAGAAATATCCCTAAACTCCACCATATTATCCCAGGACAAGTTATATTTAAAATGATAATTCGGCCTCCCATTGGACCAACCCATTTCTAGAAATATAGGAATGTGATTAGAACCACAAATTTGACCAACCAATGATCGATAAAAACCAACTACCTCAAGTTTCTTGTGATGTAATATAAAGTAGATAAATATTTTAGCAATACCCTCCTTGCCACTTATATTATTTATCCATTTCGATCAAAGCTTAATGGTTTTGACATTAATCAAGCCATTTCATTCAAATTTGTGGATTAAAAAGAGGGTTATCTTATATTCTCATGTTGATGATCCCTAGATCTCTTCCTTATTAGTATTAAAGTTGACATGTCCACCAATGATGAGGTTGTCCATTCAAATACACTATAGATAAAATATCCTAGTATCCTTTCTCTCATATAGCCCATAGAAGTTGAGGACTGAAAAATACGATGAAAATCCATGCTAAAGACCTTTGTAAGGAGACCTTAATGAATTGAAAAAAATTGAGTAATCTGCAATGAGGAGATAATCCTGTTGCAACGCTCCATATTTCGGTCTTAGGCAATTATAACTTCGATTTTTCTCATCATAAGTAATTCATTGCTTAGTAATTATTTGGACTCAGTGAAACTCATATAGACATGTGAGAGGTGTAAGTCTAGAATTATTTATGAGTTGCACAATATTATATTTTGTTTTTATATGTTCGTGATGATGATGATTATGTGAATTGGTTAAACATGTAAGTTTAAACGTGGAATTTTGGTACATGGATAACATTTTAATTTATGTTGTGAATGCATAAGATATGCAAGGCATGATAAACATAAACATTCATTTCTTAATTGAATGTCAATACATATATGGATTATTATATGAAATTATCACGTATATACATGGATATGAGTTATTGCTGAACTAACCTACAGGTTGATGAGCTATGTCATAGTCAAATGACTACAATGATGAGGTAACATAGATTTCATAGATATCAAGAAGATAGTGTATGGTATAAGTTATAATTATTATTTAATTTATGATTTGAAATATTGCTACGATTTGTGGTAAGTGAGGTTTTGACAGGACACATCTCTTTCCTAGAGTGGTTGTTTGATGACGTGACTTTAAGAACAATAGTTTCACAATAGGGCTTGATGTAGGGTGTTGACCCTATTTCTATAAGGAGGGGTGGAGTTATTTCCCACCATTTATCCTCTGAAACCTAGAGTCGTGGGAGAGTTGTGTGAAGTCACGCTCTGCTAGACGTGTGATTGCGACTACTAGTTGCCTGTTAGGGAAGCTTGGTTGAGATGCATAGAACTTCTTCTTACGGTTTCTATCTGGATTTAGGTCAATATAGTTGACACTCCATCTTAATCCAATAGAGGAAAGGATAGGATGGAAAATGGAAGTTGGTTAGGAAGGAATTATGCTACAATGTTAGTTGAGAATACTGATTGGGGATTAGAGATGCCACTATTGTTTACTCACTTGGTTCCTACCATGTTTAAAACCCTCTTTGATTTCCTATTGATATTTTAAGTGTGATAATGAGTTATTGATGAATTGGTGTAATTTTGTTCATTAAGATTATTAAATGATGCATTACTTGATCTGTTGTCCTACATGTCTTGGTGATCATATAAGAACTATACACTAGAGACAATGGTTGTTTATCGTTAGTACATACATGAGATATGTGTCCGCTAGCTACGCACACATACCCTACCCATGTACACTAGTACAATTAATTAATGTATTAATTATTAAAGTAAATTATTAACTATTTAATTGAATGTTTATTGAATATGTAAATCATATTGCATACAAAATATCTAGAAGCATTAAATACCTTCTTGACTTTGATAGATGGTGGGTATGATGAATTAAATGAGCATGGTGGGGTCTTATGTACATTTTGGGGAAACTTGTCGAATTATATTTATTAGCTAGAAAGACTTTTCATTTTATTTATTGTGGTTTAATGCAAGTCATTTATATTTTAGTGTTATTTTAATCTTTTCCCAAAAATCTAGATAAGGGAGGTTGATGGATAATAATGAGGGTGGTTGAGGAGACTTGGAGAAGGGTGTATGGAAACTTGATAAATACAGAGGAGAAGTGGTGAGAAAGGGGGTATTGGGAGGTCTGAGCATGATGAGAGGTTGTGAAATCTTTGGAAAATATATTTATTATGATGGTTTTCTTAAACCATATGTGCTTTGTTGTTTTTGGAGTCATGGGCATGGAGGGCCAAGAAACCAAAAGGTTTTTTGGAGCTAGGAAGTCGGCTAGGCTCCTATTTGGCTAGGAGGATGCCATTGTTTCACTCAAGGAAAGCGGGAAAAGAATTCTTGGATGCGCCTAGGACTACATTACAATTGATGAGCTTCGACAAACTAAGGAAGAGGTATTTTTCGGTGGTATTTTGTTATTGATATTTTGTATATACTTTTGTTTTAAGTTCTAAATCTTAGAGTTAACCTATTACTTATTTCATCATGCTATTTAGATTTGTCAATGAGCAAATGTAGAATAATTGTGTTAATGAGAAATTAATGAAATTATGTTAAAACAAAGTTGTTATTGTGTATGTATTTAATAAAAGATTAATTTTCTAGCGTCGTTTAGAGGGGTGTTACACATGTAATAAGGCCTCCTAAGTTACCAAAATAATCCAACCCATAAAAACACCATCTCATAAAAAAATCTCCAACTTAGGGATAAAGGAGTCACACATACCCATTGAATATCAAATCATAATTATCTCTAGACGATTCACATCAATAAGTTTCTATAGGGATATTTTTTTGGCCCTACCCCTAAGGTGAGGAATATTGATCTAGATATCATCTTCATGATAGCCTCATGTAACATCCCCAATTTTAATCATCGTGAATTATAATGTAATTGTATAAATGTTATTAGGCTGATGAGACAATGTGTTAGGGCGAAGAAATCATATTCGATTAATGTTCTTGGTGGCCAAATGGTATATTATGTGCATTGAAATAATTAATAAAAATAGTAATCATTGGATGCAACAGGAAAGAGATTAAGAGCGCTCAGGGGTGGGGGGGAGGGGAGTATGATTCCATAAAAGAGAGGTGGTCCAAGGGGGATTTATTCATGGGTATTAATCCAACCCACATTCCTGAATTATTACTATCATTGTGTATAATATTTTATCTATTGTTGATTGTTCACAAAGACAATCATGTAGCTTATGTAAGAGGGTGGGTGTGACAAGTCACATTCCATAGTTATTGTGGATCATGGGATGAAGTACAATCATCTTTGGGAAGAGTGAGAGTCAATAAATCAAAGGGAGAAGAAGAAAATTCGTATGAAAAAAATAAACAAATTTTAAATGCATATTCTAGAAAGAAACAAATGAAATGAGTGCTAGGAAGAGCACCAACTATGTTGTGCTTGAAGGAAACCATTTTCTGATTTTGTTTTATGCTAAGAAGGAGGCACATGTTATTTTGAATTGGGTCATAATCATGTAAAGAGTTTTTTTATTGAGTAGATGGCTCAACAAACTTGTTAAAGTTGTTTCCAACGGTCCTAGAGTATCCAGGATAATTCATGGTCACCCAGGTGCAGTGGAACCATAGAGGAAAGTGGGTAGGTTAAAGGGACTATCTATAGTGAAAGGGGATCTTATTCCTTGGGTTTTCCACGTTGTGTGGAGTAGAGTGGAACGTTGATTTTGGGGGTCATTGTGTGTGGAGAATGTACAACCAAGAGGGTTGAATCTCCATGTGGAGTCATAGCCTCAACTTAGGGGTGGCCCGATGTTGAAATAAATGAACAACAACACCTATGGATGTGAACATCAACTTTCATATGTAGCCAGTTGGTTATTATGCATACCTATAAGTTCTAGGTTGTGTTATTATGTTTATTCCAATGTGAAAAATGGTTTATATGAATGTTGTGGATTGTTGACTACTTGTTCAGTTGCATTCATGTTTTAATTTATGTTGTTACATGGATTTATAGTTGCATGATATTAGTAAAGTAGTTGAATATGGGTGTGATCTCTATCTGTAAGAAACAATAAATTATTTAGCAGACATATCTTAATTTTAATCTCTTTTCCGCATGAAATGTGCCTCAACTAGAGGCTAGGTATGCTACAATATGTTATCTTAACTTCTGGTTCAAATGATGGACTTGTATGGTCTAGGCTAAGTGCGAATTGGGAAAAGTTGGTGTTACAGATTTCAATATGTGATGAATTTGGGGAAAAATGGTAATAGTCAAAGAAAAATCCCCAAATTCGTGGGAAAATTCAAGATTTAGTTGGATCAGAAATGTCTGAGATATTTAATGATGTTAAATGGAAGGATTGCAAAACTAGATTCGACTTGGAAGGTCGAAAATCATGTTTTAATGGCTTTTGTAGAATTGTAAAAAGTTCAATGAATCGATGACCGTGGTCTTGTTTGATCTTAGGATCAACGACTCAAATTCATTTTAATAAATTTAAAAACTTATAAGATTTCAACCATTTGAAAGGTGAAGTGAATCGATGACCAAGATTTAATTTCGACGATTGAGAAACTAGACATAGTGATAGTCTGTATTTGTTTTTGCTTGTTTGGAAGTTGGAGTTGATTGACAAACATGATTTTATTTCGGAGATTGGAAAATAAAGAAAATTGATGGTCAGGACTCATCGATAGAGTTTAGAAATTTTTTATGGATCAACGACCAAGATCATTTGAATGATAGATCGACGGTCCAAATTCTTTAGGATTTTGGTCAAAATTTTCCAAGTGTTGGATTTAGCCAAAGAAAATGGCCGATGAATAATGGTCGAGTTTTCTGGATGAGAGAAGTGTTTTTTCTCCAACAGAAATCATTGACGATTGATAGTCAATGGTAAGGCATTGACAAAGTTGGAGAAGTGTTTCTCTGTAAATTCTCTATAAATTTAGGTAACAAATAATCAAAAAGTCTTACAATACTATGATATCATATTTATTGGATGCTTACCACCTTAAATTTGTTATTTTCACAATGAAGAAAACCATTGTTAAATTTCAATATAATTTTCCAATCATTTATTTTTGAAACAAAACCTATCAAGCTAGAGTTAAAACTATAAYTTTTATTCTTGGTAGTAATTTTATAATTTTTATTATTGATAGTATCTTGGTAGTAATCCTAWSAAAGGGCATCCATTTTGGATTGTTGTTAGATGACAAAGACCATCCATTTTAGTTATATTACCACTAAACTCTATATGCCGTAGTGCAACAATCTCTACATGTAATTMTTTTCTTAATTMTWTTCYWATATTYTATKCCAATMTTTYATATTCAAAKGAAGTGGAAAGAAAACTCAACGGACTCTGTAAATAGTGMATATACGTTGTAAAATTAATGAATAATAAAGTAGTTTGTAATTAACATTTATTTTAAAATAAATTTCATTATGAATTAGATTAATTTATAATTAAAAAAATAAATATAATCATGTTTATTTAATAACAAATTATATAAAAATTAAAATAAATGTATGGTAATTAAAATAAATGTATGGTAAAACAATTTTAATGGAATAAATTGAAAAAACAAAAATATATATGATTTGTGTTTTGTTATTCAAATATACATAACATTTTTTTTTAATTTAATAATATTCAATTATTACTAATGAAAAAATATTATAAATTAAAATAATCTAATTTATTTTAATAATAATAAGTATATAAATATCACATCTTTTTAAGTGATTTTTATATATTATATTTTATTAAAAATAGTTAAATAATTATTTTAATATATAATGTTATGTAAAAGTATTAAATTCCATTTTAATTATTATAGATCTTGTTGGCATCAAGATGTGGAAAACATTAATGAGATTTTTTGTATTTTTAATTATTTTATTTAAAGTTGATATATAAATATTTTACTTAATTAAATATATTTTTTTTTATTTATATTTTTTTAAATGTTATAAATTAACTTAATGTTAAATAAGAAAATATTCAAAATGTAAATTTGATATAGTTTGGATGGTTGAGAAGAATGATTGTTATCATGTTTATTATGATATAATTCAAATGTCTAAGAGATTAGAGACTCAAATCCAAGGGGTAGTAGAGTATGTACACTTCAAATTTTAAAATTAGATGATGATGACAGATGATTATTATTGTTAATTTATAGTTAATAAATATTATTAATCTAAACTATATTGTGAAAATTAAACAAAGTTTTTCCATAAATTTATTAATTGAAAAAATAAAAATTAAATTCAAAAATTTACCCATATAACTAATTATATGAAACTCATAATTAAAAGAGACAATTAATTAATAGAAAAAGGAAAAACTAAATTATGATAGAGGTAAAAATAAAATATATATGAAAATTTATTAAAAATTGAGAATTTAAATTTAAAAATAAATAAATTCATTTTTTTTCAAATATTAAAATGGAATGTTCAAGTAGATGTAATGTTCAAGTATATGTATTTACAAGAATATAAGTTAGCTAGCATACCTTCTAAGTAGAGGAAAGGAAACACCCAAGTGAATTGAGATGGTTAGATTTTATTTTTGATGGAAAGTGAATATTTCACAAGTTTCATCTTCATTACATATCTAGTGAAATATTTTCAACCATTATGTAACTCCGAAACTGAACTGTCTAACTACTTATCCACTTGCAATAATTATTGACTTTTTCTATAAAAAAAAATTGTGCAACCAACTAAATAACATAAATAAATAGTCCAACTAATATAATAGTATCATATAAGTTGTTAAATTTGACAGAAAACAACTAAACACATACCATATTGAAATGAATAATAATCGTAACATAATATTGAGTGATTAACATAACTTAGCTGGTGTATCTCCTGTTGGGAGGATTTGCCATCTACATGGCTCAATATCATTTGTTGGGAGGATTTGCCATCTACATGGCTCAATATCATTGAAAACTGGACAATATCCAACTAATGTGAGTCCATCCTCTAACTTAGCAGCTGACCTAAATTCAATGACAAATGTTTGTGTGGCATTGGGATCGCCATTAAAACGCCCTTGTATGAATCCGGACCAAAGTAGATTTTGCAATAAAAAGTTAAAAAATATTCTATGAAACAACAAAATAAATTTATCATACATTGTTTATTTGCAAACAACAAAATAAATTTATCATACATTGTTTATTTGCAAATTGATTATAGTTGTAAAAAACTATTCTATTCTATGAACAACAAAATAATTTTTTCATACATTGTTTATTTTAATTTTTTCATACATTGTTTATTTGTAAACTGATTACTTAATGTTAATTATTTTGCAATAAAGATGATGAAATCTTATAATCCTAAAAACTATTCACAACACTAGAAAAGTAACATGTCCAGATTGTATTTAGTTAAATACTAATTACTAGATCTTCCATGCATATAAACTGTTTGAAAGCTCAGCTTTAACACCGGCAGCAGGACTAGCCATCATTGCTTTAACCCATGCATGTGCAGTGTATGGAATGGTCTCATCTGGGTTTTTAACCCTAAGGTCACGTTGGGATTAGAAGTTGGGGGGCATATCACTATTCTCAGATCTATTTTTTACTGGATCGCTCAGCTCCTCGCTCCACAATTCTCTGCTTTCTCATATACTTCATAACATGAGGAATGGTAAGCTTTCCTTTTAAATATTTTAAAGAGAAAGTTGTAGATATTATGCAATAAATATGTGGTTAGTTGAGTTCTAGTTAAAGGGTAAACAAGTATGGTTAGGTGAGTTATGGTTAAAGGGTCAACAAGTAGGAGTTTTTTTACAGGCCAGGTTTGGTTTGTTCTTGCTTTTGATCTTGAATTCCTAAAAACATGGCTATACCCACAAAATAAAAGTTGATTGCTTTATGAATGTACCTTGGCTGACCTTGTAACTGCAGGGAACCCCACTTCATATGTTGGCCGGTTGAATGGGATATATGAAAGGAGTCGTTATGCAAATAGTCTCAACCTTCTCGTTGTTGTTTACACTGTATGCAACAGTGGTTGATTCGAAGAGGAGATCAATGGGTGTAATAATGGCGCCTATGTGCATAGCGTTGGTTGTGAGTGCAAATATATTGGTGGGAGGGTGGTTATCAGGTGCATCAATGAGCCCTGCGTTCTCAGGTGCATCAATGAACCCCGCGCATTCATTTAGGTCGACATTTGTTATGTCGGAGTGGAGAGACCATTGGGTTTATTGGGTCGGTCCTCTGGTTGGAAGCAGCGTAGCAGGTTCCATCTATGATAATTTCTTCATCATTATAACGTACGAACCTCTGTCTGTCTCCCATTGAGAACAGTCTTAAACCAAATGAAACTCTACAGTCCTCCATAAAGTAACAACGTTTGCTTTCTTGTTTAAATAAATGGGCCATAAAGTCCCACGATATTCATGCTTAGAAACGTAGTGACATATGTATGAAATCATGCTGTAAAATAGGTGTCTTTGGGCAGCCGTCTAGGTCGAACTGAACCGTCTTGAAAGCCGAAGCAAAGAAGCAAAGGGCAGACCGGAAGAAGCCGCCACCGCCTATTGAACAGTGCACAATTTGGAATAGATGAGGAGAAGACACGTGGAGATAAAGGATTGGCTCATTGTTATGAATAAATGGCAAGTTTTCATAGGTTTTGTACAGCGGACGAAGGCTCCCAAAGGAACCTCAGGACTGAAGAATATGAAACCTTGTAATGGCATAAATGTAAATTTAAAACATAAAAAGTTAATAGTGGAGTAAATTTATAATTTTAATTAAGTTTGTTAATCATTTGAATGTGGTGATTAGATGGCTACACAGTAATTTCCTAATCATATTTAAGTAAATGTTAAAAAATAAACAAGTTAACTGAAACTTTTAAAAATACTAAAAAATTATGAATATAAATATCTATAAATTGATTTAAAAAAATAAATTATATAAGAATAAACAGAAAATGAAAATTGATTTAAAAAAATAAATTGATGTAAATGAATGGTTCTGATTTCATTCATTAACTTCTGTTACATTTACTTAATTGTGTTTAAAAATTACTGTATTCACTAACTTATTGCTACGTCTAGACTCTACCTGATTAAAAAATATTAAGATATTAAAGTGACCACATTTCTATGCTAACATCACCAACAATCGCTCTGAAGTTTAACAGCCAGCCGCCTTTCAGCGTTCACCAGCAGCGAGTTAGCGGCTGTGCTAGTATAAAAATAAACAGAAAACGAAAGTAAAACTGAACGACAGAATATTTAAAGGAAATGAATTATTTCTATATGTTAACATAAAGTTTTTGTTGATTTTCACCGATACTAAATTGTTTTGATCTTTATGGGATCATGCTTCGTCAACTCCCGCCCACTTTATTGTCTTTTTCGATGGGCGATAAAATTAGTCTACAAAGGCCGGGCGGCGAATCTGCGGTTGTTGAAAACTGTCACGTGTGTATTTGATAAAAGAGGATATACTGTGTGGACAGGCCACCGATATTGACAAAGATTAAGTGATATTATAACAGGAAGAACCAAATGCATTGTATTCAGTGTGGAGAATCGAAATCATAGTGCTTTGTGATCGCTTTATGAATCTGAGAAGAAGCAATAATAATAATTAAATGTGACAATAATAATTTCTACGCATAAAAAAAAGCCCTTATTCCGTCTGTCGATTTGATTTATTCCCTCGGCTATTAAAACGATATCAGAGGTCCGTACATATTAATCTCCGTTCTCTCGGTTCAATTCTCATCTGCAGAGTTTTTAAGACTGTGTAGGTGGTATATATACCATCAGATATATCTGATGTATATACTCAAACAATCTTATATATACCAACCGTCGCAGGCTCTGCATATTGATCGCCCTCCCTTTGTTTACCTTGGGGATTGATCTTGCACGAATATGTAGAGCTGGAGCGTGTTACTCAGCCAAGAATGACTTGCCCACACGACGGACGCGATCTCGTTGAAATTATTAGAATGGCAAATAATGAATTGTATTCATTCATTTATTAGGTTAAGCTGGTTTGTGGGCAAGTCATTTCGGCCAAGCAACCCGCTGTCCTCCTCGCCCCAGACAATGGCCGGGAACAATAATAAGCTGGAAGTGATGGAGGCGGCGATATAGTTAACGGGGTTCCATGTCTTGATTAATATGATATCGGTATGGTTTCTTCAAATTCTTTCGAATAGATGTGAGTAGTAGAATTTTCAACTTCTATCTGGCCCCGGCCATGGCTTTATGCTGCATCTTAGATAGCAAATGTCTGATTGGATCGGGATGGAACGTTGTGGAGAATTCCAATTTGATATTTTTAGAAATCTCAATGCAAAATAAGCCAATAAATATATTTTGGGAAACAAAACAAAGTTATATTAATAAGAGACTGACCTAATCATTACTGTCATGATAATTATGAAAACCCATACCTGACTGAATTCATGTTGCAGAGGTTTCATACTCATGTGATGTTGTTTTCTCAACAACTTCATGGTATGAAAGATTTGATCTACAAACCCCTTCTCATGTTTCCGGGGGAGTTTATCAAGGATTTGAGCTAGAAAGCATTTTTTTGCCTTTTCAAATCTATATTGCACATACTGTGATCGTACCCTCTCTACTATTTTGATAGAAGATCGTGTACATAATCTTTTGGCATTGACATAGAACGGAACGGTATGCTTTGTTAGACTGGTAACAAATCACATCTTGAAGATAGTCTGCGTAGAATACATTGCAGAAAGCGTGAAGCTGCTTTTCCTCTTTTGGCTAAGGTGTTTTTCCTCTTTTGGCTTGTGACTCCGTTTTGCACACACATCAGATATTCAGATCTGTTGTTTCTCAATTCAGAGTTTTTCTTTCTCGACTTAGCTCTGCCCTTTATCAGCGTAGATCCACTTTTTTAGGCGCTGCATAGATTAGATCTACCCTTCATCATCGCAGTCTGCTCTTTTAGAGGTGTCTTCTGTTGATAAAAGTGCTAATTCTAGGGCAAGCTTGCGGCTCCTGGTAATTATCATACTTGGAAACTCAACATGCAATAAATCCTGCAATGTAATGTTCTATAGCAAATATTGGTCGAAGGTCCACTTATATTTAGCAAGGAAATTGAATGATTTTCCTACATAAACAAATTTGATGAAGCCATGTGATTAATTCTACTGCATGCTGCAGACAATGTGCTATTTGCATTGCTAAATGCAAAACGCCAAAATAAAGATAAGATAAATTGCATTGACTGTTTGTCGAAGTTAATGAATTTCTGTTTTGGGACTTGGAAGCCAAATTATCATCTCTTGTGGCTCATACCTCCAAATGTAATCATAAAACTCATTACATACTGAAGACAAATTTTGCTCAACTTGATGAACCTACCTCTAAGTCTTAGCAGAAATCAAAATCCTTTTCTCCTCCATTTTTCAAGTTCAATCAATGAATCTTATCCTCGACACAGAAGAAGTCAAGTAAAATTTACAGCTTTTTTTTTGACATACTTCGGATGAGGAATCAAATGTTGGAAAAAACCGAAAAGATTAAATGAAACCATGCAACAACACAAAATTTCAATTTCCAAACCTTCTTCAAACTAGCAAAGGGAGATCACTTTCTGTTGAAGCTTTATGTGCATCACATTCTTGAAGCTTCTACGGTTTACAATGTTGTCCATCAAGACTCGGAGGGTGTCCCATTAGAATTTTAGAGTTGATATTTCAAACCTTATGCTAGGTACATCATCTTGTGCATCTTTACAAAGTTGGATACTTAATTTTAGTGCCCTACATCACATGAGTTATGAGCTACTCCTTTCACATTTGAGAGAAACATTTCCTATATTGTACTAAGATACTATTCATATCTTGATGTTTAAGGATGAGGAATAGTGCAATTAAATTAGTTGATGGATGTATTAATGATGTATTAATGATGTTCTACTCATTTCTGAAATTTTTATCAATTTACTTTCTCCTTATCTAATTTGTCATTTTGGTGCTGGTAAGATAGTTGAATTTGCCCCACTTGATGTGGTCATTAGAAAAATGCAGAATCCATAAATTATTGTTGTTTCTATGAGAGTTGATCATAATTGTCCATTGCAAAATTTCATTGGTTTTGATCTTGGTTTAAATGTTCCTTTTTCATTACACATGTTATGGAGTTTGTCAAGGTTGTCCTCTTATTAAACAACATAAAAAAAATTCTAAAAATAAGGACTTGCACGTTACCAAACCTTTTGAGTTGGTACATAGTCATCTCAGTGTATATTTCTGACTCATTCATTTTAGTTGATAAATATGCATTCACCTTTTTTATGTCTTCTCACAATTCTCTTGGGTGTGATTTCTTAAGTATTCTTGGGTGTGATTTCTTAAGTATAGGAGTGAGGTGTTTTTTGTTTATAAGAACTTGATGGATTTTGTTGAGAAGTGATCCTCTTTTTATATGAAGAAAATATGCACATGTAATGGGGGAGTATGTCAATTAACCATTCAAGTTTTTTAAAAAGCATGACATTCAACATTGACACTTTGTCCCTACACCTTTCAAACAAATGCCATTGCGAAAAGAAAGAACCAAACTTTTAAAGAGATGGCTAATTGCATGATTTAGTCCAAAAACATGGCACCTTCTTCTTGAGTTGAAACAATGAATTGTGCAAATACAATTCAAAATCACATGCATCATAATTTAGTGTTAAACATGACTTGTATGAAGCTCAAACACACATTAAGACTAGTAATTCTTATTTGAGAGTAGTTATTGATACAGATCTGTTTTTATAGAACAATAATACATTAAATTTATGTTGCTACAAATTGCACTAATGAGTTGCTACAAATTGCATTAATGAGGAGATGAAAATTAACGAGTAAAAAATCAAAAATCTAGGGAGAGTTGAAGTAAGAAGAAAATCTACGATCAAAGTCAAATGAAAAAGTGGATCTTAAACTACAACAGCTTAACTAAGATTTAATTAAGGATAGAATTCGAGGAGGACACATTTTGAGCAAAAGATTCCCTATGACCCGATGTATTTAAGCTCTTTTTCCATTAAACCACATTATATTTGTTCATATATAGATGGTGTCTCTCTTCTAATTCACACCATTTTAACTAATCCACAATAAGTTTCTAATCCTATTGGTATACTAGAATGGGATGCTATGATCACAAAGGAGTATTCTCCCTTGCTGAAGACTCATATATTGGATCCCATTCCTCTTCCTAAGTTATCCAAACTAGTTCACTATAAATGGGTCTGCATAATTAAATATACAGTAGATGTTTCTATTGATAAGCATAAGGAATG
>JZKD02S1670872.1:100783-116460 GCA_000966675.3 Picea glauca | reverse complement strand
CATTCCTTATGCTTATCAATAGAAACATCTACTGTATATTTAATTATGCAGACCCATTTATAGTGAACTAGTTTGGATAACTTAGGAAGAGGAATGGGATCCAATATATGAGTCTTCAGCAAGGGAGAATACTCCTTTGTGATCATAGCATCCCATTCTAGTATACCAATAGGATTAGAAACTTATTGTGGATTAGTTAAAATGGTGTGAATTAGAAGAGAGACACCATCTATATATGAACAAATATAATGTGGTTTAATGGAAAAAGAGCTTAAATACATCGGGTCATAGGGAATCTTTTGCTCAAAATGTGTCCTCCTCGAATTCTATCCTTAATTAAATCTTAGTTAAGCTGTTGTAGTTTAAGATCCACTTTTTCATTTGACTTTGATCGTAGATTTTCTTCTTACTTCAACTCTCCCTAGATTTTTGATTTTTTACTCGTTAATTTTCATCTCCTCATTAATGCAATTTGTAGCAACTCATTAGTGCAATTTGTAGCAACATAAATTTAATGTATTATTGTTCTATAAAAACAGATCTGTATCAATAACTACTCTCAAATAAGAATTACTAGTCTTAATGTGTGTTTGAGCTTCATACAAGTCATGTTTAACACTAAATTATGATGCATGTGATTTTGAATTGTATTTGCACAATTCATTGTTTCAACTCAAGAAGAAGGTGCCATGTTTTTGGACTAAATCATGCAATTAGCCATCTCTTTAAAAGTTTGGTTCTTTCTTTTCGCAATGGCATTTGTTTGAAAGGTGTAGGGACAAAGTGTCAATGTTGAATGTCATGCTTTTTAAAAAACTTGAATGGTTAATTGACATACTCCCCCATTACATGTGCATATTTTCTTCATATAAAAAGAGGATCACTTCTCAACAAAATCCATCAAGTTCTTATAAACAAAAAACACCTCACTCCTATACTTAAGAAATCACACCCAAGAATACTTAAGAAATCACACCCAAGAGAATTGTGAGAAGACATAAAAAAGGTGAATGCATATTTATCAACTAAAATGAATGAGTCAGAAATATACACTGAGATGACTATGTACCAACTCAAAAGGTTTGGTAACGTGCAAGTCCTTATTTTTAGAATTTTTTTTATGTTGTTTAATAAGAGGACAACCTTGACAAACTCCATAACATGTGTAATGAAAAAGGAACATTTAAACCAAGATCAAAACCAATGAAATTTTGCAATGGACAATTATGATCAACTCTCATAGAAACAACAATAATTTATGGATTCTGCATTTTTCTAATGACCACATCAAGTGGGGCAAATTCAACTATCTTACCAGCACCAAAATGACAAATTAGATAAGGAGAAAGTAAATTGATAAAAATTTCAGAAATGAGTAGAACATCATTAATACATCATTAATACATCCATCAACTAATTTAATTGCACTATTCCTCATCCTTAAACATCAAGATATGAATAGTATCTTAGTACAATATAGGAAATGTTTCTCTCAAATGTGAAAGGAGTAGCTCATAACTCATGTGATGTAGGGCACTAAAATTAAGTATCCAACTTTGTAAAGATGCACAAGATGATGTACCTAGCATAAGGTTTGAAATATCAACTCTAAAATTCTAATGGGACACCCTCCGAGTCTTGATGGACAACATTGTAAACCGTAGAAGCTTCAAGAATGTGATGCACATAAAGCTTCAACAGAAAGTGATCTCCCTTTGCTAGTTTGAAGAAGGTTTGGAAATTGAAATTTTGTGTTGTTGCATGGTTTCATTTAATCTTTTCGGTTTTTTCCAACATTTGATTCCTCATCCGAAGTATGTCAAAAAAAAAGCTGTAAATTTTACTTGACTTCTTCTGTGTCGAGGATAAGATTCATTGATTGAACTTGAAAAATGGAGGAGAAAAGGATTTTGATTTCTGCTAAGACTTAGAGGTAGGTTCATCAAGTTGAGCAAAATTTGTCTTCAGTATGTAATGAGTTTTATGATTACATTTGGAGGTATGAGCCACAAGAGATGATAATTTGGCTTCCAAGTCCCAAAACAGAAATTCATTAACTTCGACAAACAGTCAATGCAATTTATCTTATCTTTATTTTGGCGTTTTGCATTTAGCAATGCAAATAGCACATTGTCTGCAGCATGCAGTAGAATTAATCACATGGCTTCATCAAATTTGTTTATGTAGGAAAATCATTCAATTTCCTTGCTAAATATAAGTGGACCTTCGACCAATATTTGCTATAGAACATTACATTGCAGGATTTATTGCATGTTGAGTTTCCAAGTATGATAATTACCAGGAGCCGCAAGCTTGCCCTAGAATTAGCACTTTTATCAACAGAAGACACCTCTAAAAGAGCAGACTGCGATGATGAAGGGTAGATCTAATCTATGCAGCGCCTAAAAAAGTGGATCTACGCTGATAAAGGGCAGAGCTAAGTCGAGAAAGAAAAACTCTGAATTGAGAAACAACAGATCTGAATATCTGATGTGTGTGCAAAACGGAGTCACAAGCCAAAAGAGGAAAAACACCTTAGCCAAAAGAGGAAAAGCAGCTTCACGCTTTCTGCAATGTATTCTACGCAGACTATCTTCAAGATGTGATTTGTTACCAGTCTAACAAAGCATACCGTTCCGTTCTATGTCAATGCCAAAAGATTATGTACACGATCTTCTATCAAAATAGTAGAGAGGGTACGATCACAGTATGTGCAATATAGATTTGAAAAGGCAAAAAAATGCTTTCTAGCTCAAATCCTTGATAAACTCCCCCGGAAACATGAGAAGGGGTTTGTAGATCAAATCTTTCATACCATGAAGTTGTTGAGAAAACAACATCACATGAGTATGAAACCTCTGCAACATGAATTCAGTCAGGTATGGGTTTTCATAATTATCATGACAGTAATGATTAGATCAGTCTCTTATTAATATAACTTTGTTTTATTTCCCAAAATATATTGATTGGCTTATTTTGCATTGAGATTTCTAAAAATATCAAATTGGAATTCTCCACAACGTTCCATCCCGATCCAATCAGACATTTTCTATCTAAGATGCAGCATAAAGCCATGGCCGGGGCCAGATAGAAGTTGAAAATTCTACCACTCACATCTATTCGAAAGAATTTGAAGAAACCATACCGATATCATATTAATCAAGACATGGAACCCCGTTAACTATATCGCCGCCTCCATCACTTACAGCTTATTATTGTTCCCGGCCATTGTCTGGGGCGAGGAGGACAGCGGGTTGCTTGGCCGAAATGACTTGCCCACAAACCAGATTAACCTAATAAATGAATGAATACAATTCATTATTTGCCATTCTAATAATTTCAACGAGATCACGTCCGTCGTGTGGGCAAGTCATTCTTGGCTGAGTAACACGCTCCAGCTCTACATATTCGTGCAAGGTTAATCCCCAAGGTAAACAAAGGGTTTAATGAAGGGCGATCAATATGCAGAGCCTGCTGTAGAGTCTTTAAGAATGCGATGGTTGGTATATATATTATAAGATTGTTTTAGTATATACACCAAGAAGATATATCTGATGGTATATATATACCACCTACCGCAGTCTTAAAAACTCTGCGGATGAAAAATGAACCGAGAGAACAGGGATTAATATGTACGGACCTCTGATATCTGATATCGTTTTAATAGCCCGAGGGAATAAATCAAATCGAGAGACGGAATAAGGGCTTTTTTTTCTGCGTAGAAATTATTATTGTTACATTTAATTATTATTATTATTGCTTCTTCTCAGATTCATAAAGCGATCACAAAGCACTATGATTTCGATTCTCCACACTGAATACAATGCATTTGGTTCTTCCTGTTATAATATCACTTAATCTTTGTCAATATCGGTGGCCTGTCCACACAGTATATCCTCTTTTATCAAATACACACGTGACAGTTTTCAACAACCGCAGATTCGCCGCCCGGCCTTTGTAGACTAATTTTATCGCCCATCGAAAAAGACAATAAAGTGGGCGGGAGTTGACGAAGCATGATCCCATAAAGATCAAAACAATTTAGTATCGGTGAAAATCAACAAAAACTTTACGTTAACAGATAGAAATAATTCATTTCCTTTAAATTTTCTGTCGTTCAGTTTTACTTTCGTTTTCTGTTTATTTTTATATGATTTATTTTTTTAAATCAATTTACACATTTTCTGTTTATTATTATATAATTTAATTTTTAAAATTAATTTATGGATATTTATATTTATAATTTTTTAACATTTATTTAATATGATTAGGAAATTACTGTGTAACCATCTAATTGTAACTAATAAACTTAATTAAAATTATAAATTTACTTCACTATTTATTTTTTATCATTTTACAGTTTTAGATTTACATTTGTACCAGAACAATAGCATAATTACAATCAAGAGTTTCATATTCTTATTCATATATCCCATTCAACCAGCCAACATATGAAGTGGGGTTCCCTGCAGTTACAAGGTCAGCCAAGGTACATTCATAAAGCAATCAACTTTTATTTTGTGGGTATAGCCATGTTTTTAGGAATTCAAGATCAAAAACAAGAACAAACCAAACCTGGCCTGTAAAAAAAACTCCTACTTGTTGACCCTTTAACCATAACTCACCTAACCATACTTGTTTATCCTTTAACTAGAACTCAACTAACCACATATTTATTGCATAATATCTACAACTTTCTCTTTAAAATATTTAAAAGGAAAGCTTACCATTCCTCATGTTATGAAGTCTATGAGAGAGCAGAGAATTGTGGAGCGAGGAGCTGAGCGATCCAGTAAAAAATAGATCTGAGAATAGTGATATGCCCCCAACTTCTAATCCCAACGTGACCTTAGGGTTACAAACCCAGATGAGACCATTCCATACACTGCACATGCATGGGTTAGAGCAATGATGGCTAGTCCTGCTGCCGGTGTTAAAGCTGTGCTTTCAAACAGTTTATATGCATGGAAGATCTAGTAATTAGTATTTAACTAAATACAATCTGGATATGTTACTTTTCTAGTTTTGTGGAATAGTTTTTAGGATTATAAGATTTCATCATATTTATTGCAAAATAAATTAACATTAAGTAATCAGTTTGCAAATAAACAATTGCAAATAAACAATGTATGAAAAAATTATTTTGTTGTTTCATAGAATAGAATAGTTTTTTACAACTATAATCAGTTTGCAAATAATGATAAATTTATTTTACAACTATAATCAGTTTGCAAATAATGATAAATTTATTTTGTTGTTTCATAGAATAGTTTTTAACTTTTTATTGCAAAGTCTACTTTGGTCCGGACTCATACAAGGGCGTTTTAATGGCGATCCCAATGTCACACAAACATTTGTCTTTGAATTTAGGTCAGCTGCTAAGTTAGAGGATGGACTCACATTAGTTGGATATTGTCCAGTTTTCAATGATATTGAGCCATGTAGATGGCAAATCCTCCCAACAGGGGATATACCAGCTAAGTTATGTTAATCACTCAATATTGTGTTACTATTATTATTCATTTCAATATGGTATGTGTTTAGTTGCTTTCTGTAAAATTTAACAACCTATATGATACTCTTAGTTGGGCTATTTATTTATGTTATTTAGTTGGTTGAACAATTTCTTTTTAGAAAAAGTCAATAATTATTGCAAGTTGATATGTAGCTAGACAGTTCAGCTTGGGAGTTACATAATGGTTGAAAATATTTCACTATATGTGTAATGAAGATGAAACTTGTGAAATATTCACTTTCTATCAAAAATAAAATCTAACCATCTCAATTCACTTAGGTGTTTTCTTTCCCGTACTTAGAAAGTATGCTAGTTAAATTGTATTCTTGTAAGTACATATACTTGAACATTACATCTACTCGAACATTCCATTTTAATATTTGAAAAAAAAAATGAATTTATTTATTTTTAAATTTAAATTTTCAATTTTTAATAAATTTTCATATATATTTTATTTTTACCTCTATCATAATTTAGTTTTTCCTTTTTCTATTAACTAATTGTCTCTTTTAATTATGAGTTTCATATAATTAGTTATATGGGTAAATTTTTGAATTTAATTTTTATTTTTTCAATTAATAAATTTATGGAAAACTTTGTTTAATTTTCACAATATAGTTTAGATTAATAATATTTATTAACTATAAATTAATCAATAATAATCATCTGTCATCATCATCTAATTTTAAAATTTGAAGTATACATACTCTACTACCTCTTGGATTTGAGTCTCTAATCTCTTAGACATTAGAATTATATCATAATAAACAGGATAACAATCATTCTTCTCAACCATCCAAACTATATCAAATTTACATTTTGAATATTTTCTTATTTAACATTAAGTTAATTTATAACATTTAAAAAAATATAAATAAATAAAAAAATTTCAATATATTTAGTTAAGTAAAATATTTATATATCAACTTTAAATAAAATAATTAAAAATACAAAAAATCTCATTAATGTTTTCCACATCTTAATGCCAACAAGATCTATAATAATTAAAATGGAATTTAATACTTTTACATAACATTATATATTAAAATAATTATTTAACTATTTTTAATAAAATATAATATATAAAAATCACTTAAAAAGATGTGATATTTATATACTTATTATTATTAAAATAAATTAGATTATTTTAATTTATAATATTTTTTCATTAGTAATAATTGAATATTATTAAATTAAAAAAAAATGTTATGTATATTTGAATAACAAAACACAAATCATATATATTTTTGTTTTTTCAATTTATTCCATTAAAATTGTTTTACCATACATTTATTTTAATTACCATACATTTATTTTAATTTTTATATAATTTGTTATTAAATAAACATGATTATATTTATTTTTTTAATTATAAATTAATCTAATTCATAATGAAATTTATTTTAAAATAAATGTTAATTACAAACTACTTTATTATTCATTAATTTTACAACGTATATGCACTATTTACAGAGTCCGTTGAGTTTTCTTTCCACTTCATTTGAATTAAAATATTGGAATAGAATTAAGAAAATAATTAAGAAAATAATTACATGTAGAGATTGTTGCACTACGGCATATAGAGTTTAGTGGTAATATAACTAAAATGGATGGTCTTTGTCATCTAACAACAATCCAAAATGGATGCCCTTTGATAGGATTACTACCAAGATACTATCAATAATAAAAATTATAAAATTACTACCAAGAATAAAAATTATAGTTTTAACTCTAGCTTGATAGGTTTTGTTTCAAAATAAATGATTGGAAAATTATATTGAAATTTAACAATGGTTTTCTTCATTGTGAAAATAACAAATTTAAGGTGGTAAGCATCCAATAAATATGATATCATAGTATTGTAAGACTTTTTGATTATTTGTTACCTAAATTTATAGAGAATTTACAGAGAAACACTTCTCCAACTTTGTCAATGCCTTACCATTGACTATCAATCGTCAATGATTTCTGTTGGAGAAAAAACACTTCTCTCATCCAGAAAACTCGACCATTATTCATCGGCCATTTTCTTTGGCTAAATCCAACACTTGGAAAATTTTGACCAAAATCCTAAAGAATTTGGACCGTCGATCTATCATTCAAATGATCTTGGTCGTTGATCCATAAAAAATTTCTAAACTCTATCGATGAGTCCTGACCATCAATTTTCTTTATTTTCCAATCTCCGAAATAAAATCATGTTTGTCAATCAACTCCAACTTCCAAACAAGCAAAAACAAATACAGACTATCACTATGTCTAGTTTCTCAATCGTCGAAATTAAATCTTGGTCATCGATTCACTTCACCTTTCAAATGGTTGAAATCTTATAAGTTTTTAAATTTATTAAAATGAATTTGAGTCGTTGATCCTGAGATCAAACAAGACCGCGGTCGTCGATTCATTGAACTTTTTACAATTCTACAAAAGCCATTAAAACATGATTTTCGACCTTCCAAGTCAAATCTAGTTTTGCAATCCTTCCATTTAACATCATTAAATATCTCAGACATTTCTGATCCAACTAAATCTTGAATTTTCCCACGAATTTGGGGATTTTTCTCTCACTATTACCATTTTTCCCCAAATTCATCACATATTGAAATCTGTAACACCAACTTTTCCCAATTCGCACTTAGCCTGGACCATACAAGTCTAGTATTTGAACCAGAAGTTAAGATAACATATTCTAGTGTACCTAGCCTCTAGTTGAGGCACATTTCATGCGGAAAAGACATTAAAATTAAGATATGTCTGCTAAATAATTTCTTGTTTCTTACAGATAGAGATCACACCCATATTCAACTACTTTACTAATACCGTGCAACTCTAAATCCATCTAACAACATAAATTAAAACATGAATGCAACTGATCAAGTAGTCAACAATCCACAACATTCATATAAAACATTTTTCACACTGGAATAAACATAATAACACAACCTAGAACTTATAGGTATGCATAATAACCAACTCGCTACATATGAAAGTTGATGTTCACATCCATAGGTGTTGTTGTTCATTTCTTTCAACATCGGGCCACCCCTGAGTTGAGGCTATGACTCCACATGGAGATTCAATCCTCTTGGTTGTACATTCTCCACACACAACAACCCCCAAAATCAAAGTTCCACTCTACTCCACACAACGTGGAAAACCCAAGGAATAAAATCCCCCTTCACTATAGATAGTCCCTCTAACCTACCCACTTTCCTGTATGGTTCCATTGCACCTGGGTGACGATGAATTATCCTGGATACTCCAGGACCGTTGAAAACAACTTTAACAAGTTTGTTGATCCATTTACTCAATAAAAGAACTCTTTACATGATTATGACCCAATTCAAAAGCACATGCGCCTCCTTCTTAGCATAAACCAAAATCAGAAATGGTTTCCTTCAAGCACAACATAGTTGGTTCTCTTCCTAGCACTCATTTCATTTGTTTCTTTCTAGAACATGCATTTAAAATTTGTCTATTTTTTTCATACGAATTTCCTTCTTCTCCCTTTGCTTTATTGACTCTCACTCTTCCCAAAGATGATTGTACTTCATCCCATGCTCACCAATAACTATGGAATGTCACTCGTCACACCTACCCTCTTACATAAGTTGCATGATTGCCTTTGTGAACAATCAACAATAGATAAGATATTATACACAATGATAGTAATAATTTAGGAATGTGGGTTGGATTCATACCCATGAATAAATCCCCCTTGGACCACCTCTCTCTTGTGGAATCATACTCCCCTCCCCCCCACCCCCGAGCGTTCTTAATCTCTTTCCTGTTGCATCCAATGATTACTGTTTTTATTAATTATTTCAATGGACATAATATACCATTTGGCCACCAAGAACATTAATCGAATATGATTTCTTCGCCCTAACACATTGTCTTATCCGCCTAATAACATTTATACAATTACATTATAACTCACGATGATTAAAATTGGAGATGTTACATGAGGCTATCATGAAGATGATGTCTAGATCAATATTCCTCACCTTAGGGATAGGGCCAAAAAAACATCCCTATAGAAACTTATTGATGTGAATCGTCTTGAGATAATTATGATTTGATATTCAATGGGTATGTCTAACTCCTTTATCCCTAAGTTGGAGAATTTATTCCCAGGATGGTGTTTTTATGGGTTGGATTATTTTGGTAACTTAGGAGGCCTTATTACAGGTGTAACACCCCTCTACACGATGCTAGACAATTAATCTTTTATTAAGTACATACACAATAACAACTTTGTTTTAACATAATTTCATTGATTTTTCATTAACACAATTCTTCTACATTTGCTCAATGATAAATCTAAATAGCATGATGAAATAAGTAATAAGTTAAATCTAAGATTTAGAACTTAAAACAAAAGTATATACAAAATATCAATAAAAAAATACCACCGAAAAATACCTCTTCCTTAGTTTGTCGAAGCTCATCAATTGTAATGTAGTCCTAGGCACATCCAAGAATTCTTTTCCCACTTTCCTTGAGTGAAACAATGGAATCCTCCTAGCCAACTAAGAGCCTAGCCGACTTCCTAGCTCCAAAAAACCTTTCGGTTTCTTGGCCCTCCGTGCCCATCACTCCAAGAACAACAAAGCACATATGGTTTAAGAAAACCATCATAATAAATATATTTTCCAAAGATTTCACAACCTCTCATCATGCTCAGACCTCCCAATCCCCCCTTCCTTACCACTTCTCCTCCGTATTTATCAAGTTTCCATACACCCTTCCCCAAGTCTCCTCAACGACCCTCATTATTATCCATCAACCTCCCTTATTTATATTTTTGGGAAAATATTAAAATAACACTAAAATATAAATGACTTGCACTAAACCACAATAAATAAAATGAAAAGTCTTTCTAGCTAATAAATATAATTTGACAATTTTCCCCAAAATGTACATAAAACCCCACCATGCTCATTTAATTCATCATACCCACCATCTATCAAAGTCAATAAGGTATTTAATGCTTCTAGATATTTTGTATGCAATATGATTTACACATTCAATAAACATTCAATTAAATAGTTAATAATTTACTTTAATAATTAATACATTAATTAATTGTACTAGTGTACATGGGTAGGGTATGTGTGCATAGCTAGCGGACACATATCTCATGTATGTACTAATGATAAACAACCATTGTCTCTAGTGTATAGTTCTTATATGATCACCAAGACATGTAGGACAATAGATCAAGTAATGCATCATTTAATAATCTTAATGAAAAAAATTACACCAATTCATCAATAACTCATTATCACACTTAAAATATCAATAGGAAATCAAAGAGGGTTTTAAACATGGTAGGAACCAAGTGAGTAAACAATAGTGCCATCTCTAATCTCCAATAAGTATTCTCAACTAACATTGAAGCATCATTCCTTCCTAACCAACTTCCATTTTCCATCCTATCCTTTCCTCTGTTGGATTCAACTGGAGAATCAACTATATTGACCTAAATCTAGATAGAAACCATAAGAAGAAGTTCTATGCATCTCAACCAAGCTTCCCTAACAGGCAACTAGTAGTCGCCATCACACGTCTAGCAAAGCGTGACTTCACACAACCCTCCCATGACTCTAGGTTTCAGAGGATAAATGGTGGGAAATAACTCCACCCTTCCTTATAGAAATAGGGTCAACACCCTACATCAAGCCATATTGTGAAACTACTCTTCTTAAAGTCACGTCATCAAACAACCACTCTAGGAAAGACGTGTGTCCTGTCAAAACCTCACTTACCACAAATCATAACAATATTTCAAATCATAAATTAAATAATAATTATAACTTATACCATACACTATCTTCTTGATGTATATGACATCTATGTTACCTCATCATTGTAGTCATTTGACTATCACATAGCTCATCAACTTGTAGGTTAGTTCACCAATAACTCATATCCATGTATATACGTCATAATTTAATATAATAATCCATATATGTATTGACATTCAATTAAGAAATGTATGTTTATTTTTATCATGCCCTGCATATCTTATGAATCCAAAACATAACTTAAACGGGTATCCATGTACCAAAATTCCACATTTAAATTTACATGTTTAACCAATTCACATAATCATCATCATCACGAACATATAAAAACAAAATATAATATTTTGCAACTCATAAATAATTCTAGACTTACACCTCTCACATGTCTATATGAGTTTCACTGAGTCCAAATAATTACTAAGCAATGAATTACTTATGATGAGAAAAATCGAATTTATAATTTCCTAAGGCCGAAATATGGGGCATTGCAACAAGATTATCTCCTCATTGCAGATTACTCAATTTTTTTCAATTCATTAAGGTCTCCTTACAGAGGTCTTTAGCATGGATTTTGATCATATTTTTCAGTCCTCAACTTCTATGGGCCATATGAGAGAAAGGATACTAGGATATTTTATCTATAGTGTATTTGAATGGACAACCTCATCATTGGTGGACATGTCAACTTTAAAACTAATAAGGAAAATATCTAGGGATCATCAACATGAGAATATAAACTAACCCTCCTTTTAATCCACAAATTTGAATGAAATGGCTTGATTAATGTCGAAACCATTAAGATTTGATTGGCATGGATAAATAATATAAGTGGCAAGGAGGGTATTGCTAAAATATTCGTCTGCTTTATATTACATCACAAGACACTTGAGGTGGTTGGTTTTTATCGATCATTGGTTGGTCAAATTTGTGGTTCTAATCACATTCCTATATTTCTAGAAATGGGTTGGTCCAATGGGAGGCCGGATTATCATTTTAAATATAACTCGTCCTGGGATAATATGGTGGAGTTTAGGGATATTGTTCATGACAATTAGAAAAGTTACGAGTTGGTCTCAAATATTCTTGCAAGTGTGCACTTTGTATTGAAGCTTAGAAGATTCAAGGGTTTAGTCCCCTCATGGCACAAGGATACGAGGAGGGTAGCTGATATGGAATTGAGAATTATAGAATATAATCTTCGGAACATATATGGTATTATACATACATCACATGAGTCATTAGAAGTTTTGGAATACTATAAGATTTTGGAATCTTCTATGTATTGTATATTAATTGAACATGAGTAGAGAAAGAGAATAAAAATTTGAGTTCTCTAGATATAGTTAAGTGATCAAAACAATTTTTTTTCTATAATTCCAATTACATCAAAAAAAGAATATTATTTGTGAACTGATAGATTTGCAGGGTAAAGGAGTTCATGGTCTTCAAAATATTGCATTGTTAGGTGTCAACCACTTCAATGGGCTCTTGAAGGTGCCTGAGTAGACCAAGATGGATTTCATTCTGAAGTAGGTTTGTCTTTACCCACAAATCATAGATCAAGAGGAAAAAAAAGATAAGTTTCATGAGATTACAAAAAAATAACTCTAGAGGGTATTATCCACTTTTAGAAAAGATAAAACTCCTCGTTTAGATAGATGGACGACAATTTTTTTTATCATTTCTTCGATATTGTGGGTGATGAATTGTTTGAAGTAGTTGAAGAACTTCGAACTATGGATAAGCTTCTCCAATGTATTAATTCCACTTTCATTGCAGTCATTCCTAAGATGGATTGACCTTCTTCCTTTAATTATTTACGGCCTATCACTCTCTGCAACTACCTATATAAAATCATAACTAAAATTATTACAACCCATTTGAAGGTTGTCCTCTTCTCTTCAATTACATCAGAAAAATTTGGGTTCTTAAAGGGACAACTTACCCATGAAGCCACTTCCTGATGCAAGAAGGGTTGCATTCCATAAAAATCCATAAATGTGAAGTTTTGGTAATCAAAATTGACCTTTGAAAGGCCTATGATATGGATTCCTCGCTTTATATTCATTTTCTTCTCCTACATGTTGGATTTAAATAACCCTTAGTCAAGTGGATCACAACTTTCATTACCATGGTCTCATTTTATGTTCTTATCAATGGGCGTCTTCATCATTCTTTCAACTAAAACATGACGTAATATAGGCCTTCTCTATATCACCCTATCTGTTCTTTCTTATGGTTGGTGGCCATTGTTGAGTGATAGCAGAAGAAAAAAGAGTGAACTACTTTCATGGATTCATATGGGGTGTTTCAAATTCCTGGCGCACTTGTTATTTGTGGATGACATTCTAATTTTTTTGTTCTTTTGTAGATTATGAAGATAATCATTTGAAATATGTTATGGCGCTATTTTGTGAGAAAACAAGCATGTTAATCAATGTTGAAAAGTTTTCCATCTATCTTGTGGATGCATGAGGCCTCAAGAAAATTATTAAACTCTCTTTCCAACTTCCCTATTTCATGAGATGGGAGATGGATTCAAGTACCTTGGCTTCATTCTCAAACCTAGCAAATATGGATTTATTGACTAGAATTGGGTAGTGGCTCAAATTGACTATAGGATTAATTGCTTCTCTAATAGATGGATCTCTTGATGGGATATACTTGTGCTAATAAAATTGGTTATTGAATGAATTGTCATTCACTGGAATTTTCTGACACTTATTTTGAAAGGGGTCTTGGCTCACATTCGAAAAATGTGTTAAAATTTCCTTTGGAAAGGAAAGTCCGAGTATCTAGGCTCACATTTGGTGAACTAGAAAAGGATCTCTAAACTGAAAATCATTGGAGGATGGGGACTAAAATACTTATGGAATTTTGGTCATTCTTTGGCCACAAAATCCCTATGTGTTTTACTGAATATGACATCCTTTGGAAGCATATCATGATCACCAATTTTTCTTCCCACTAGTTCTTAAGAATCTATTCCTAACATGTGACGAATTAGAGAGGCACGAAAAACATGTATGAGGTATATGCTATCTTTGTAGGTTCTATGAAGAAAAAAACCTTCACTTGTTTTTGGATTGTGTTTTTACATGACAATTGTTGTGAGAAATTGAAAGTCATTTGAATCTTAGTTGTTTAAGGAAACACGATTCTTTATTGGCCAATTTTTTGGAATTTTGTCATGTGAATCAGTTGAAACTATTTCGCACATTTGGGTATTTAGCTGACTAGTAACTCTCATATTTTCAAGGGTAAGTCACAACCTACTTTTAAGGTTTCTCATCAAGTGTTGGCTTTGTTTCCTCACTACAATACCTCGACTAATTTAAAAGAGCCAATATTGTTGGCCCCATTAGAAATAAACCCCAATTCATCTTGGGGAGTTTTTTGATGGAGTTTGCTAGGGGCCTAGAATTGTTTGTGGTGTAGGATTTCAAGTGCATTTTTCCCTATAGTAGGGACTATTGTAAACAGATTTATGTTTTTACAATAACTTTCACTCAAACCAAAGCATTTTATCCAAAGTTGTATCATTACATGGAAGATGAACACTTTTTCTAGTCCTATCAAATGCTTACACAAAATTTTTAAACCAATCACAATCATAAACTTTAAGGTCTTATTTGGCCTTTTCTAGAGACAAAGCAAGATTATGTTAGTAAGCTCATGATGTTTGAGTTTGGGAAGTCTGAAATTAATAAAAAATAATAACCAATAGGTTAACTAATGCTAGTGATTCTATAACATTAGTTTGATAGCATTAATTGTTAGGAAATATTAACACAAAATAACTTTACATTTTTTGGTTTACATGGTTTTTGTTCTTGAGTTGTCACATTGTGGGCAAGTTGACATTATATGGTTGTTGGCATATTGGCCATGTGTTGTGTTTACCTTCCTATATTAATAGGAACCTTATCCCTTCACTCTCAATAAATCATTTTTTTCTTACCATACCTCTCTTCTTACCATACCATCATGATATATACATGTCATATTCTATGCAAGAAGCCACCTCATCTTCTTACCATACCATGATATGTGCATGTCATATTCTATGCAAGAAGTTGTGTCATTCAATGACCAAGTATCGTGGCCAACCTATAAAATCCCTTAAAGTAAGGTTGATAGTTTGGACTGATTATAAAATTGTTTGGTAGAATGTAGATTAAAGGATGAGGGAGTTTGCATGAGTTGATCATAAAATTGGTTTGTAGAATGCAGATTGAAGGATGAGGGATTTTCACTAAGTCAATCATAAATTTGATTGGTAGAATGCATATTGAAGGATGAGGGGTAGAATTATTATATTGATTGAATAATTCTTATGACTTCGATGAAGA
>JZKD02S1670872.1:52489-85404 GCA_000966675.3 Picea glauca | reverse complement strand
GCTAATTGGGAGGAGAAATAGTTCTTGAAAATTGAAGAGGACTTAACTACTTTATTTGTTATTCACATATTACTTTGTTGTGTCCTAGATTGCCTTTGTTGTTTGTGAAACTTTGGACATGGAGGGATTGGATGTTAGGTTTAATAATCAACAACAAATAAACTCAAAACTATATCAAGCAAGGGAGATAAGGATTTTATAGTTAAGAAATTCCTTAGTGGAAATATGGTCCCTTTATGTAACAATTAGGTATAAATCCCTTAGTGGAAATCCCTTAGTTTATAGTAAAATTAGGTCCCTTTATGTAACTTTAGGTGACCATAAAATATTTCACAGTTATGTATTTAGTTCAACCATATCCACAACTATCCAACAATTTGTCCTTAAATCTCTTAAGTGATCCAACTATATAATATAACATTTTCACAGTTCATATGTTATATAATATAACATTATCCAATCTGTGATCAGATAAGAGTGCAACACTTAGTAAAAGAAGATGTGTGTCAAGATTAAAGGAATAACAAGTTGATGTATAGTGAATAATGAATCCCAACCAACCATCGTATACTATACACTATAACAAGTAAACTATGCATGTTGGAAAATATGGAAAATATATTGGAAAATATGGAAAATATATTGAATGATCGAATTTCAAAACAAAACATCCTAGAAAATATTTTTCTATATCACAAATATAATGTAAGAATATCACCTAAACTATTCGATTAGCATCACTGTAGACATTACCATTTGGAACCATTAATTTTGTAACAATTAAGACTCACTCAATTGCATCTTCTTCAAAATATATATGCCATTAAAACTCACATTACTATTTGTAGAAATAGGCTTCATTACCACCATAAATTTTGTGACAATTATGAATCATTCAATTGCATCTTCTTAAAAATATATATCCCATTAAAAATAACATTACTATGTTTACAATAGGTTATGATGCACTTACATTTGAAATTATTGTCATGATTACTCTCAATCAACGTGAATTTCCACCTTATACATGACTATATTTTATCTAGATTTATAACTCCAACTAAGCCTCACAAATATTACATTTTCTCCACCTCATATTAATTTATATTAAGAATACGAACAACCCTCATACCCATCCCATGTAACATGACAATAAAGGAATTCGTATAAAATCTCATTGGCATAAACAATGCTAATGGGAATTTTATCAATGGCATATAATCCATGTTAATACAAGACCTTCACCTCGTCATGATTAAAACATATTGATGTTATTAGTGGGTGTGTGAGGTTATGAAGATTAAACTCTTTGTTTTGGGGATTCTAATGCATTTCGTTATATGTGGTCTTAGTGGATCCAACCATAGGTAACTTTTAAGGAATCTTAAAAAAATCTTCTAATACGTTTTTTTAGTGGATCCAACCATAGGGAACTTTTAATGAATCTTAAAGAAATTTTATAAGGAATATATATGTTCTCTTAGTGGATTCATCCATGTTCAAAGAGTATAAACATGCTATTGAGTTAATTTTGGGTAGTTATCCACTCAATTATGTGTTCTTAGTGGATTCAGCCATGTTCAAAGAGTATAAAAATGCTATTGAGTTAATTTTGGGTAGTTATCCACTCAATGTTAGACTTTGTTGCTTCCTATATTCTTAAAAGAGTGAGACATAGTAAATGGATAAAGACATGTTAGAAGTTGAAATCATGCGTCTCAACAAGAATGTATTCTCTTCTCTAGTGATGTTAGCAAAAAATAAGGATAAGTCTCGAAGGATGGTCCTAGACTATAGGGAATTTAATAAATTGCACTTAAAGATAAGTTTATCATTCCTACCATTAATAAATTATTAACTTGTATTTGTAATCCCCTTCCTTGTTGTTTTTCTAAATTGATTTCCCTTGGCAAACCCAATTTCTCATTTCAATGACTTCTATGTGTGGGTTTTATTGATTAATATGAAACTATTGTAATTTTATATTCTTTCCCTTATCCCTTTAGTCATCAATTTGTTCCTGAGCAGTCAGTTAGGAGTCGAATCGACGATTGTCACTTCGGTGTTTATAAACCTATAGATTCAAATTCCTTGCTTTCTGTGCATGTATGATGAGTGAAGGATATGAATTTTCCCTGCTATCTATCTCATACTTATCTTTGAGTTGATTCATTCATGACTGAATGTTTAGCCATTGTGCCTTTCTATGAAAGAGTACCTTTATGTCTTGATTGATTAAACATTTGATTTCTCTCTATGTTTTTAATTGCTTGAACTTGGGTACATCTCTACATTTTTATTGATAAAATATGCATTGTGGATAGATATTGAGGAGAGATGTTGACACAGGATTCTCCAAACATTCCTTGCAAACTCTCTAGGCTCTCCCAAGGAGGAATAAGAGAAACTCCTTCTTCAACTGAGACTTTGAGTGACCAACAACACTATTGTTAGCAGAGATTTTCAAACAAGTGTGTGAATATATCAACTGCAGAATGTGTTCAAGAAAGTGGTATGGATGAAAACTTCTTAGATAGGTTGCACATTGATACTCCTAAACATGAGAATGCAGGGAATACCTCAGGACAAGAGAATATTTCTTGTCATTTTCTTTGATTTTGTTTATTTTTGTTGTATTTTTGTGTATTTGAATTTATGTGAAGTTAAATGTTCTAATTACTTTTAAATGCGTGTGTAGACAATTAGTTTAGAGCAAGGGATGATAATGAAAAATAGAGTGGTTGTCACAAAGATTGTAATTTTGGTGCAGAGGGTGAAGGTGGATTTAGGAGGTCACGTTATCAAGAAACAAAATATTACATGCCTACATCCACCTATCCTTCAAATGTTGGTGATGAACTTCCCTAGGAAGGGATTACTGAAGAAATTACGCTTGAACGATGCTTAGGTGTTAAAACAAGGTTGGAAAATGATTTGGTGGTCTTGGAACTTCATCATGAGAGTAAACAAAGCTTGCAAATTGTTTTGCATTCATTGTAAAACTTTATGGACGCATATCATAAGATGGGGCCAACCACTGACAATTTTGTCGATCCAATGAGGTGGAGAAAGTGAGAGGTGATGGGCCCTGATAAATGGTAGGCAGTAAAAAATAGAGTTTCAAAATAAGACATCATTTCGATGTTCAATTTCAAAGATGGGCCAAAGCGGAAAATGTTGAAGGTGCAATATTTTAAGCACCCTGACATTGCAGGACATCTCTATAACAAATTTTTGGCGGCATATGGGAAATTGTCATGGAATGATGAGGTTCCACACTAATTTTCAAGACACTTTCATGTAAAGTTTTTCTTGCACGTGCACCTTGATTATACTAGTTTATCGTCCAAATATTATGGGACTGATAAATGACTGACATATGATCGCAAATGGGCATATCGAAATGCGACATTGTCGATACCTCCACAACCTTTAGTAATTTTTCCAAGAGGGAAATTTTATTCACATTTAGAGTTGTAGGCTACATTAAAGGTTGGAAAAGAGGCTAGGAATGCAATCGGGGAAAATTTGGAAGCAATTTTTTATGGTGTTCATGTTGGCATGAACTGTGAGCGAGAAGAAGCCAATTTTAAGGCCATTTTTGTTTATAAAACATATGTGGAGTTAGATACCATGTCAGCAGAATATGTTTTGGAGTATGCAAAATTTTTCCATGATGGTTGGAAGAAGGTCATTCAGAATGATGACCCAAAAAACAGATTGGTATGTGTTCTAATTAGTAAATTTTAGACGCATTTTAGGATAGTTTACTTCTAATTATAGATTTAGATATGATTGTATCTATAGAAATAATCGAGTTTTTATTGTCATTAATTGCAGTTTGGAGATATGTTAAATGAATCTCCAGTAAGTAAGGGACTTGATTCCACAAGTTTAAATTTGGATGGGTTGAATCAGGTATGTGTTTTCTAATAGTTGTTCAATCTCCAATATTTTGAATAAGAGATCAACGACATTTATAATTTTGTATAAATATGAACACATTGAATCCTAGATTTAGTTCTTAGTTGTGTTGTTCACAGATCCCTATTCCATCTGCTACTACTTGGGAAGGCGTGTCCCAATTCTCATTGGGAGAGTTTGAATAGGGTGGGAGTTCAAAGGTATCATTTAGTGTGTTAAAATTATTTAAATTTAATGTATTATAATCATTTAAATTTAATTTTCAAATTTTCAAATTTGAAATGTGTTATATAAGATAATGTGGAGAACATAGTACCTGAGAGTATGCTTGGGAGGGATATTGGGATTGAGGAGGAACTGAAGGAAACACCCAGATTTGGGAAGGATGTGTCCATTTAGGATGATTCATAAATGTATATTTTTGACTTTTATCAAATTTTTGTTTTCTCAAATTTTTAGTTTAGTCTTTCTTATTCAACGCTTTGATCACTTACTTTGGAATATATAGAACCCCTAGATAAGTTTATCATTGTCTTAAATGGTGTACATTCAATCTTATTTAAGGTTAGATCATGATGAAGACCTAATTTTGAACTTGAACATTTCATTATTTGATAACAAACTCTATCCCACATCAGAAAAGATAAAGTTTATAAATTTTCTTTGATTGGATTCCTTGCTTTCTTGTCCAAGAATGGTGTAGCATGAAAAATTGTGTTTTATACATACAACGAGTGAATTCCTTCTTGCCAAGGTATTGTCAAACTCTTAACTAAATTGGTTACTAATCACAAAAACCAACATTCAAGTAGATTTACAATTAAGCTCACGCATATTGTGCATGTGAGCTAGCTCACACATAATTTCAAAGAGCATTTGATTATATGTAATATGAATACATCTCATTTAAATGGTTTTTGAAGAATGATTTAATATACATGTGCATATTTGTGTTTTCTTCATGTACATGCAAGACTATATGAGAACATCTATTCCACCGCAGAAAGCAGAGATAAGTATTTTCTAGAAGAATGGTTTTTAAAATGGAGATTTGTGAACTTTTTTAGATATACGTAGTTTTTTGGAAGAATGGATTAATATGGAGATTTATGAGTCCTTTAATTTCAAAGGGCATCATGGAATTTGATTATATGACCACTGCAGAAGAGAAGAGAAGTATTTTACTACTAAGGAGAATAGTATTTTATTGCCGTGTAAAAATGATCAAATAACATCACCTGGGATGATAATTTCACCTTAAGGATTTTGTAACAACCCCTTCAGTTGAGGTGACGTGCGAAGAATTTTTTTTTTTTTGAAAGGAAAGAGGTGACGAAAACATTTTAACCACACCTCAAACGACGAACACAAGCACACAGCCCAGGCAACCGACAACTATGACTCCACTCACTGGCACAAGGGAAAATAGGCAAACCATACATAGGAAAACAAGGAGGAATGACTACCTACCCGAAGCAAATAAGACACTCCTACAAGCTAAGGGACAAATTCCCCTTCCTGACACAATGATGTTGACGAACAAGAACAGAACCTCAAGGCGTGCGAAAAAAATGCATGAAGGCGTTCCACCCATGCGCCCAAGCAACTTACCATGCTCGACGACACTCACACAACATGCACCGACTTCGGCCCAGTTTTCATTCGTCGTTATCCCATAGGGTGTGCCATGATCCCCTCATTAGGAATCATGTCATCCCCAAGTGATAGACGCGTTGACAACCTTGGCACCACACATCCTATCTGGACCAAGGACTCTAGATAAATTCGACGCACTAGAAATTGAATACTGAAAGAAAAACCACACCCATACCCCAACAACATGTCGAAAAAACACCAAAGGACAAAGACAAGGGATGATGCAAGCCAATACATGACATCGTTCATGACCCAACTAATCACCTAGACTAAACTAGTGAATGATTACAATCTCTTTTAACATGGGCTCCATTCTAAATGGGGAACATCAAAATTACAATTAGTCAATAATGCACCCGCTAGTTTAACATTAATAAAATCAATCTTGCAAGTCTAAGTAATCAATTCTTAAAACTATAATTATAAATACCATCTAACCTCAATTATAATCAATTTAGCAAGTCTAAAATTGGCAATCTAGTCTTTACTCACCAATCTAATTTTAATCATTATTACAACCTAAATGGACAATTCTATATTAATGGAAAATCTCCATCCAACTATCCATAAACTTGAATAACAACATTAATAATCTTAATGTAGAATGCTACAATTATAACACATATGAACAATTAAATATCAACATGTAGTCTAGATATATTGATCGAACTAACAATACTAGTTGTCTATTATCATTGAGAAGAAAACTGTCAACTAATAACATCGATGTAGGAATTTAACATGGAAATTAACATATCAATTAAATAACAATTAATATAGAAAATAACAAGGCGATTAACATAACTATTAATTTAGCAATGATAAGGCAATTTACATGATTGTTATCATAACAAGTATTATAGCAATAACAAGGTGATTAACATGCTAATTAACATAACGGTAACAAGGCAATTTACATGAATGTTAACATAACAATTAAAAGTGCAATAACAAGGTGATTTACATAACTGTTATCATTTAAATCACTATGGTAATTAATAAATAAGAAGGAATATGTTGACCATTAACTCATTGTAGCAAAAATCATGGTAGTTAATGGACCCAAGACATCACTGTAGCAATTATGTTTGGAAGTGAGAACGTTGGGTACACTCAAATTGAAGGAGGGTAAAATACAATTCAAACATGTAGAAGGATCAGCTCATGGTCATTCAACAACAATGCATTCATAGTTTTAAGGCAAAACATTGTTCCACACATCAACAGAATGTAGTACAAATTTAATGGAAAATGTGTTGAGTCGACAACAAACTCAAACAAATTAAAGGAAAAATGTATCCATCCAATAGCAGGCCTCAATCAACCTTTAAGGGAAAATTGTATCCACTCAACATCAACGCATTCAACCAGATACCAAAATGCTACACTGTAAGGGAAAAATGTTGTCATTAAGGAAGTAACAGTAAGGAATAAAATCTGTGTAACAGTAAAATCGTGGTCATAAAATCTGTGGAAATAAAATCGTGGTAATACAATTGTGGTAATAGTAAAGAAATAGAATCTGTATAACAGTCAAAATTGTGGTAATAAAATCGTGATGATAAATTGTGGTAACAACAAGGAATGAAATTCGTGTAACAGTCAAAATCGTGGAAATAAAATCTGTGGTAATAAAATCGTGGTGATAAATCGTGGTAACAGAAAGGAATGAAATCCGTGTAATAGTCAAAATCGTGGTAATAAAATCGTGGTAACAATAAAGAAATAAAATCCATGAAAGTAAAAATCGGGGTAATAAATCAGTGTAATAAAATATGTTGGGATCCCATCGACGGAATTTCGTCTAAAAGAAAAAGTCAACCTGTCAAATTCAAGCATGTGTAAAGGAAAATCATAGTCAACACATGATTACTTAGGATATGGTTACAGGTTGAGGATTATTTGTTTATCTAAATCAAATTTAGCAGTCCCAGAGTCCACAAAAACATAAATGGATTGGTCATAGAAATCCAAGAAGAGCACAACCATCAATATACAATGTAGAGTAAATTTACTCAACAAAGCATAAACGTAGTCAAGAATATGAAAACGCAGAGAACAATAAGAGAGGTGCAAGGATCCCAAGGAAAATTCATTGAAATGACTGTAGATGTTTTATCATCCCAAGCATCGAGAAAATCCAAGGTTAGGCCCTTAAGGCGCAGAGACAAAAACAAGCGCATAGATAAACCAACAAGGACGCAATGAAATGCATACATAGAGGTAATTTTACTAGAAGTCACAAGATGAACAATTAACCAAAGATAAACAACTGAGGTAGACAGCTGACAGGAACATCCTTCACTCATCAGCCACGCACAAAAAATAAGGGTGTTGAGATCCAAAGGTCTATTAATGCAGAAGCGACGATTGTAGATCAGGCTCCTGGCCAATTGCTCAGGTGCGGACTGATGAGATAGGGATGAAGGAAAAAATAAACTGAAATCATTGCAATAAAGAAAAACTCAGGACGGTCAAGACATGCAGGGATCGAAGGCCATGGGAAATCAGTCGACATCAAGCTAAGTCTATGGGGAAAATTTCAATCATCAACTAGAGTGATAAGACAATCTTTTTCTTTACCCAATTAAACATGCAGATCTAAACCCATAAATCATACTAACAATCTACCATGGAAAAATAAAGAAAGTGTACCATTTCCCAATCGCCCAATCCGAGTTGATGTCCCACACGCTTCGTGCCATCCCCACTTTCTGACCGATGAGACTTCACTGATACCTCCCAGCCAACACTAGGGGTACTCTTCTTCCCCCTTAGCCCCCAAAGCCACAAAGGGGCCACACACACTATCCAGAGAATCAACTAGCTCCCAGCTCACCTCGCAAGGCTGAGCTACCACTCCTCACCGAGCTGGGTATCCCAACTCCCATAAGATAAGTGAGTCAAGTATATCTTTTTGCAGCACAACGTTACAAAAAATAGAAGAGATCATCATCCTTATCATCCCTCCATTATATAGAGTTTCAAAGTCCCTTACTTTCCCAAAATCTGATTCTATTTAATGTTCAATAAATTAATTCATAATAATCCTCCTCCTACAAGTGTCACCCATCCTGTTCATTCCTGCAAAAACTAATTTCTTTAATTAATTAATTACCCTTATTTCCCTCACCCACCTAGAGTCACTCCTAGAATCGCTCCTAGGTGTCCCCAAATTCCCTTACAGGTTTTAATGACTTTCCCCATTATTAATTTGCTAGTTCAATTTAAATTAGAAAGTTCTTAAATGGTAGATACCTTACTAAGTTGGACTAACTTCTTTTTCCTAGTGTTTCCCCTTTCTTTTATGGTTCCTGCTTTTTCCTAGTTTCCTAATTATTTTATATTTCCCCTTTTTCCCTTTTTAATTAAACTCAAAAAGTCATGTGCAGAAACTTACCCCTTTTTTTAATGAATTAAATTTTTAATAGCATAATAAATTAAAAAAATCATTTCCCCTTTTTAAGTTTTATCCCAATTTTTTTTTATAAATCAGTTTAATTGCTTACCCCCTTCTTGTCACAAGATTAATGAAGATTATATTTATTATTATTAATTTTTTTTATATGTTTAATTTTTATTATTATTATTTTTTTATAAAGGTAAAATTTTACCACCAACAAAATTTAGACCTAGATGTTATTTTCCTAGGTTGGACAACATTTTTTTTAAAGGAATGATTTCAAATCTTCCTTAACACTTTATTGTCCTAAATCCATCTAGGTTTATCCAATTATTAACTAACCACGTGGTGTGCCCTTCAAGATACACTAGGTGCTCCAAGGGTGCCACTCGCCTCTTTTTGTTTCTCTTACGCGATGTGCCCTTCATGACGCACCATGTACACCAAGGGTGCCACTCGCCTCTTTCCATTTTTCTTGCATGATGTTCCCTTCAGGACGCACCGCGTGCTCCAAGGGTGCCACTTGTGTCTTTCCATTTTTCTTGTGCGACGTGCCCTTCAGGATGCAACACGTGCTCCAAGGGTGCCACTCGCCTCTTGACTGACTTGGTAGACATCAAAACCCCTGGACTCAATACTTCACCAAGTGATCTTGTGGGCGACTAAGGGCCTCTAAGGAATAAGGCCCCTGCCTTATTGTGTGCCCCTTAGACTCATCGTGAGTGACTATCGTAGTCTGCTCTCACGACATCATGGGTCCTTTCGAACTAGGTAATCGTTAACCTATAGTTCGAGCCACGACATGAGTGCTAGTAGGTTGTGGTAGGGTTGTTGTCCACACCTCTCCCTCAACATCTCTGGTAGTCTTGCATGACCCCTCTACTCCACATGTGAGTCTGGTCGGCAAGCTATTGTCAGCCTGCATCATCAACGAATCATGTCAGAAATATATCCATATCATATCATCTAATAAGATGCATTAATATCACATATAAAACACTTAAACCCCATTAGTTCACTCCTCGACTCGATCCCAAGTCCAAGGGGTTCCATTGATTCCTCTGCATCCTCGAGGTCCAAAATCATGCACACTTAGTAAAACCGAGTCAATAGCACCTACCTATGTCAATGCAGCAAAACAACATGACATCACCCCATAACGCCTCATAATCAAAATCAAATGTTTTAATAGCATAATAATCTCGATCACTTGCGAGAAAGTGTCCTCAAAGAATATGTTCGCTCAGTGCACCAGAGGGGGATGTTACACACACCCCCTCTTGGTCTAAACTTATTCCCAAAGTTTCATAGTACAAGCGCCGAAATAATGTGTGTCACAATATCATAAGTCTATCTATCAAATAAAAATGGCAATTGATGGTGCATATCATATGCGTCCTCCCAGGTCACCGAGTGTGGACTATAGTTGTCCCACTAGACCTTGACTTGATCTATTGTTCGACACCATAGATGTCGAATGCGATGATCCAAGATGCGAATTGGCTAATCCATGAGCGCCCCTTCATCTGATACCTGCAAGGAACTCATGTCGATAACATGTGTAAGATCACTAATATGATGTCTCAAAACCGATACATGAAAAAAATTGTGCATACACCTCAAGGAATCAGGTAAGGCTAGTCGATAGGCCATGGGCCCCTTTCTCTTCACAATCTTGAAAGGTCCCATGAACCTAGGAGAGAGTTTATCTCCCTTTCCAAACTTTATCGAACTCTTATGTGGTTTAACCCATAAGAATACTTGATCGCCAACCTCGTAACTACAGTAGACATGGTGTGCATCTGTGACATCCCCCAAAATAAAATATTTTTTGAAATTTAAATTTGCTGGAAATTTATTCCGTTTTTAGTAAATTCAAATTTGGAATTTTTTTTCCATTTATGGCAATTCCGAATTTCGAATTTTATATTTGTAATTTATTATTATGACTATTGGGCAGAGATCTGATTTGACTCAACTAACTATTTTACTATGACACTTGTATAAAAACATAATATTTATATTGATTATAGGAGGTCAAATGGAACAACCATGTTAAAATCAGCTGACCATGACTCCATGAGTGGGGAACATGTTGGAACTACCTCTAGGATGATTATTACAAGTGGAAAATCAGTGATTTGGCCATTGGAAGCCCCTGAAAATCAGGGATTTAGAAGGCTACAAAAATTCCCAAGGAAGGTTAAAGACCTAGGCAAACTGATAAATAGCATATGTGAGGAGGCACGACGTTGCCAAGTATGCTAGGAAAAGACTATGGAATTTCTTGTTATTATGAACACTATTGTTGGAGTGGGAGGCAAGACGAAACTACTAGAATTGCAGGACATTACTAAGGAGGAGCTTTATTTTCTATGTTCTCCCTCATGGATTCATGGTCAGGCTAGGGGTGAATCGAGAAAGTGATTTTGGCTTCCCTATTCTACGGTTGGGAGGAACATGGTTGTTCCATTTGTTTTCCAGCGAGTTAGTTCAGATATGTCCTCTTAACCCTGCTCTGTATAAAATTGTTAAATGGTTGGTGTAATGAATCTGTTAATCATGAATTGAGTAATATTATGAACGAAAGGTCGAAATCAAATGTGATTATCTCTGTTGTATTTTATTACTGGGTAAATACTAAATTTCCATCAATCTACTAGTTGCGATAATATGTCTGGTTAACTCCTAAAAGAATAATTTCCTATGGGTTAGTTGATTGTTGTATTCAAGTAAAAGTGGTAGACGAATCACCACAATTGAATGGTTCTTACCATAATGACTAATTAAGTGTGCGTTGTAAACGAAAATTGAATAACAGAAATATACAGACATATAGATGTATGCTTATATTTTCCTATAGGTTATGACCTATACAGAAATACAATAAGTAAACGAAATCACTTTTTCTTATACATATTAAACATTATGTTATCTGGGTACGCAAATGCTTGGGATGAATTTATGTATGAAAAGTAATAAAAAAAATTGCAAAATTTTCTATAGAAAGACCTATAGTACACAGAGTATAAATATTTCAGTCGATTTTGTCTAATTATCTATATGCTAAAGCTCTGGAATAAATTGGAAATAACATTGTTTAACACAGAGTCAATTCTATAATGTAATATGAAGGGCACGAAGGCCCTAAATGAAAACGAAAAACATTCTAGAACTCCTATCTGTACATATGCTCAAGTAACATCCACGATGTTGTAAACCAATCTGTCTGTAATAGTTTGATAAGTAATGGAATAAACAACCGACTCTACTCGACTACAATGTGATGGTTTTCTTTCAAGAAATTATATTGATATCAGAATAATTTTGACAGTCAGAATTTAACCAGTCTATATTTCTCTACTTTCATTATGTGACATGCAAAGAAAAGGGTCCTCAACCTTGAATTAATTAAACACATGAACAAAGTTTAAGCCCATATTTAGAGTAGCTATGAAACTATGCAGCCGATGAAATTATAAATAGTTTATATGGTACATTATGATAATGATCGTTTCCTTTCTAAACAAGAATCAATCTTCAAACTGGGTACATTACAGTTTCAGACCGAGGAAAAACTTTGACTTTTTCATCAGGGATGATTGAATCCCGAAGGGTTTGTGTTAAGGAACCCGAGTACCTTTTCCCATGAAAGGATGGCCGAAATTCCGAAGGTTCAGAGAAGCAGTCGTTATTAGCATTTGGCTTGGGTAGGAAAGTAAATAGAACTAAAATGTCAAGGCAGAATGTTTATAGCGAACCAAAACAATTAAAGAAATAAATAAAATCGGATTTATACTTAACTTGGTCATGGCATAGGCCGCCCCTCACACCTAAACAATGGATTCCAACCTCGAACTTGATGGGGAAAGGAATCCAGTACCGATATGATGGGTACCTCCCAAAAACAGGTTGGAGGCCCCATCATTAGAACGCATTGTATACAGTCCTTAAAAATAAGGAAAAAGAAAAACTTACTCATCCAAAGTAAAACAAAGAAAGAATGATAGGGGTTGAACTAATCTAGAACTGCAGCATAAAATTTAATATGTACATCTGACCACACCTGAGAATCCAACCAAATAGTAATCATGCTTTTCTGAATGCTATAAGTGCCAGGGATTATATTTTCGGTTTATTATATCGCCAACGTATTTCTCTAAAATCTTTTCAGACATAGAGTTAACCTCTGAATGAAAGTATAGAAAAACACTTTCATATCTCTTTCAAACTAACGAGTGGTATATCATGAGTTACCCTGTTCCTCAACCTTTGAAGACATGCCCTGGGCAGAGTTCTATCCTAACCAGTTCCAGTCAGATATTAACACGATGGTGGAAATTTATCAGGGGTCCAAAACTTAGATAATAGCAGTTTTAGAAAGGGTCAAATCGAAACCATCAATGAAGCACAACCCCATAACCTACTACATAGACTATTCCAGAATGAAGGACAACGAAGAGGTCCTGAAAGTGTTTGGATTCTTTTTATTGAAGGTAAGTTTCCCCAACAGATTTCGCATCTGGGGTTGTAAGATAACTAACAAGTCACAGGAGTAAATTGTCATGGGAGAATCATAACCAGAGCCACAGTCAAAAGAAGGAAGGAACTCTTCCACCTTAAGTAAAGCCAAATTCTTATTTTAAAAAAATGTTAAGGTTATAGAGGGTTGCGATCTTACGAAAGTAAACAGGTAGGGATTCTTGGTTTCCACCTGGTCAGTACCTCTGCACGTTCAAAGCTTCCCTCATGAAGAAAATACAGAGGTGTCTGTAAGAACAAAAAACTAAAAGACTATGAGAATGCCGCTGGAATAACTTATAAACCTAAAGCCCTCTTAATGAGTAGAGTAAAGGAGGCCAATACGATGGATGGTTATGCCCATGTGAAGAGTATTATATGGCATACGCCTATCGGCCAAGGGGTCAAATGAAACCATCATTTCTCACAATTCTCTCCAGAATTCATTAAAGACTGGACCAGATCTTTAACTCCTGCCTGTCGAGATTTTGACCTCAAATTAAAGGCGCATGAAACTCAAGAGGGTCCCCTCCTAACTTAACCAACTAGAAAGGTGAACCACATATGTGATGAGACCTATTATCATATTTTCTAAAGAGAACCATCATGCAGTTAATTCGGTTAAGCCAATGGGTTCAGATAATGTCTCACAGTTTTAACCTTTTCCTTTTAATAGCGACCCACAGATCGTTAACCAACTTGGGGCTTAATTTGGATGCATGGACCTTAAATGAATAATGATAACACTTAGGATAAGCCTATAGCCTATGTGCTAGGGTATGCATCTCGATATACATTTGTGGTGGATCGTTTCAACCTTGCCCCTTTTAAATACTATTCATACCCCCTTGCGCATAAGTTTAAGAATTATTTTGCGTAGGAAAGAATTTTGGGGTCATGAATCCTAAGTCCTCCATAGTCCAAGTATGACACGTATAAATGTTTGGAAAACTTTAGGACTTACAAAAATGTTAGAGTAATGGATGATTATCTTACAAAAATGTTAGAGTAATGGATGGTTATCTTGGCTGATTAAAATGTCAACATGGATAACCATAGTATAATAAACTTATTAGAGTTTAATAATAGAGAAAAACGGTCATTTTATCCTAAGTACGAATCTATCAAGTTAATTAGGATTAATGTTCTAGAGAATAAAAGAAATATATTTATTTTTTTTATTTCAAAAGGACGATAACCATGACGAAGAGGCCAGCAAAAGGGCCTCCAAGAACTCTGGGCCGGAAGTAGAAAAAGGAGATAGTTCGTCTGAAGGAACACCTTCAGTGGAAGACAAAACTAAACTAGATAGAAACATAAAACAAATAGACCACCTTGAAGGAGAATTTAAAAATATTAAACCAGCTACCTTTGATGGAGAATCTAGGATAGGAGAAGAAGCTAAGGCATGGTTGTTGGACGTAAAAAAATACTTCCAGATCTACAATTATTCCAGCAACATGAAGGTCATAATGGCCATCTACAATCTGAAAGGGAAAGCTAGCATTTGGTGGCAAGACCTAAAATTGGCCAAGGGCCTAAAAGGGAAACAGTTGGAATGGTCCGACTTTAAGAAGTATTTAAAGAAATGATACCCTTTTGAAAACTATTATGAAAGGAAGACGAAGGAATTTTACGAGTTACGACTCAGACATATGACGATGGAGGACCTTATAAATAAATTTTTGGAACTACTAAGGTTCGTACCATACATCCGGGAGGATAAGGTAAAAATCCAATGATTCTTAAGCTGCTTACCACAGTCCTACAGGGACAGAATTGAGTTTGACAACCCCAAATCCTTGAGTGAAGTATTCAGGAAAGAACGAATGTGTTATGACCAGTATAAACAATGAGTAGAGTTTGCCAAAGCCTGGAAGGATAAGAAACAAGATCGAATGAACCAACGGAAGAAAGGATACCAACCAACTCCTTATAAGAATGTAGCAAAAGGTTTTTCAAGAAAGGATTTTCACTCCAATCATGCAAATACACAAAGCAGTGGTAAACTGGTAAACTTGGGAACAAAGAAGTTTGGGGACAACTTTCGCGAGCCATTAAAGTGTTGGGAATGCGGAGAACCTCATCTAAGGAGGAACTGCCCATGTTTAATCTTAGGAAACAAAACTGTTTTTCATAATCTGCAGGAGGCCTCGACGATGGGAGACGTGGGTAGAAGCCTGCATCATATAAATGCAGCCATATATGGTCGACAAGTTGACCACCAGTCCTCGGTGGTAGAAATTGAAGGTAAAATCAATAACACTCGAATTTTTGTTCTAATTGACCCTGGAGCTATGTTAAGTTATATTACCTCTGATGTAGTAGAGTCAAATAAACTTAAGAAACTGAAGCACGCAAAATCCTGGCTTGTACAACTAGTAACCGGTACTAAAAGAAGAGTAGTTGACTTTATTTTTGATTTTGAGTTCAGCCTAGATGGACAAAATATAAGAACAAATCTGAATATTCTACCACTAGGATCTTACGATATGATTATCGGGATGGATTGGTTAGAACAACACAAAGCAGTACTATATTGTTATACAAAGATACTTAGCTATAAAGACGATCTTGGCACTATTAGAACAGCCCAAGGTATACCAAAACTAGTATCAGTCAAACAAGTTTCAATGATGCAACTCAAGAAATGTTTGAGGAAGGGATGTCAATTTTATGCCATCCAAGTGACAAGTCTATTAGAAAAAGAAGATAAGCCAAAGTTAGAAGACTTTGTTATTCTATGTGAATTCAGGGACATGTTTGTGGATGAGATACCATAATTACCTCCTAGAAGGGAAATAGACTTCTTGATAGACCTACTACCCAGTTCTGCCCCTATCTCTAAAACACCTTACCGAATGAGTCTACCAGAACTGAAAGAATTAAAAAAAAAAATTACAAGAATTGTTGGATAAAGAGTATATCAGACCGAGTGTCTCACCATGGGGGGCACTAGTCCTCTTTGTGAAAAAGAAAGATGGTACTCTAAGACTATGTATCGATTACAGATAGTTGAACAAAATGAATATTAAGAACAAATACCCCTTACCAAGGATAAATGATTTGTTCGAAAAAGAAGGTGGGGCCCAGATCTTTTCAAAGTTGGATTTACGATCCGGTTACCATCAAGTTAGGATAAAAGACGAGGACATAAGCAAAACAACTTTTTAGACAAGATATGGACACTATGAGTTCGTAGTCATACCTTTCAGACTCACTAATGCACCAGCCACATTTATGTGCTTGATGAACAGTATTTTCAGTCCGTACTTAGACAAGTTCCTAGTAGTATTTATCTATGATATTCTGGTCTATTAAAAAATGAAGGAAGAGCATGATAAACACTTAAGGATAGTTCTGCAAATGTTGAGGAAACACAAATTGTACGTCGAATTTGACAAGTGTGACTTCTATCAGAAAGAAATACAATATCTAGGACATGTAATTTCAGCAGAAGGCATTGTCGTAGACCCAGAAAATATAAAAGCCATTAGGGAATGGTTGGTACCTAAGGATGTAGCGGATATCCAGTCATTCATGGGAATCACCAGATATTATTGTAGATTCATAGAAGGTTTTTCCAATATAGCTTACTCTATCATGTCATTACAAAAGAAAGGGACCAAGTTCAACTGGTCAGAGAAGTGTCAAGACAGTTTTAACAAACTGAAAGAATTATTGACAACTGCACCCATATTGAAGGTAGAAGACCCAGATAAAGACTTCATCGTATGTGTAGATGCAAGTAAAGAAGGACTAGGTGGTGTCCTGACTCAGGAAGGATATGTTATTTGTTATGAGTCCCAAAAATTAAAAGAACACGAGCGAAATTATGTCACTCATGATTTAGAATTGGCAGCGGTAATACACGCCTTAAAAATGTAGCGACACTACATAATGGGAAGAAAATTCTTACTACTGACAGATAATAGCGAAGTGAAATATCTATTTATCCAACCAGATCTTAATGAAAGACAAGCAAGATGGCTATCCTTCTTGAGCAAATTCAATTTCAAGGTCATACATATCAAGGGTAAGGAAAATAAAGTAGCAGACTCTTTAAGCAGAAGAGTCCATGGGTTAGTTGAGATAAATATCAGCAGGGCAGAAAGTGATCTGGAACAAAGAATAAGGATGACAAGTATTAACGACGGAAATTACACTAAGATGATGGTAGAATTACAAAACAATACCGCAAAATTAGATAAACCAAATCTAAGTATCGACAAGAAGGGACTTTATAACAGGTTTGCCTAAAACTTAGAAACATAATGATTCTATCATGGTTGTAATCAATAAACTCAGTAAGTTTGCACACTTTATTCATGTAAAGTCTACTTTTAAAGCTATAAACATTGTTGAAATATCCATGAAAGACATTTTTAGACTACATGGTATTCCTAAAATGGTGATTTCAGATAGAGACGTAAAATTCACATCCGCTTTTTGGAAGGAATTGTTTGTAGGGCTAAATACTAATTTGAAATTCAGTACGAGTTATCATCCACAAACGGATGGAAAGACTGAAAGGACAAACCAAATCATAGAGGATATTCTCCACATGTATGTAAGAACAAAACCGAAGAAGTGGGAAGACTACCTACACTCGGTAGAATTTTCATATAACAATGGCTACCAAACTTCGACTAAGTTGAGCCCTTTCGAAATACTGTACGACAGAAAGTGTACGACTCCAATTAGCTAGGATAACCCGACTGACAGAATCATGGTTGGACCAGATATGCTCCAAGAAATGAATAACATGGTAAGGAAGGTACAACAGAACTTGAAAGAGGCACAGGACAGACAGAAGAGCTATGCAGATCAGAAAAGAAGACACCTTGAATTTCAAGTGGGAGACCATGTTTATTTGAAGGTCAAAGCCTGAAAAAGATCATTGAATTTAGGGAACTATGTCGATCTGGCACCCAGTTTTTGTGGGCCCTTCAAGATACTAGCTCAAATTGGACCCGTAGCATATCAACTTGCACTTTTAGCTAATCTAAGAATTCATAACGTATTTCATGTTTCTTTGTTGAAAAATTATATTCATGACCCTACTCATATGATTGATTGGAACTTGGTGCAGGTGGAACCCAAAGGCAAGTTCTAGGTGGAACCCCTATGCATTCTGGACCGAAGAGAAATAACACTTCGGAATAGAGTCGTCGCTCAGGTAAAGGTGCAATGAAATCACTTTAGTCCTGAGGAGGCCACTTGGGAATTGGAGGGAGATTTGCAGAAATCTCATCCAATCTTGTTCCAAGAAAGGAACGAACACCAAGGATAGTGTTTTTTTGAAGGGGGAAAAGATGTGACATCCCCAAAAATAAAATATTTTTTGAAATTTAAATTTGCTGGAAATTTATTTTGTTTTTAGTAAATTCGAATTTCGAAAATTTTTGCCATTTATGGCAATTTCGAATTTTGAATTTGATATTTGTAATTTATTATTATGACTGTTGGGAAGATATCTGATTTGACTCAACTAACTATTTGACTATGACACTTGTATACAAACATAATATTTATATTGATTGCAGGAGGACAAATGGAACAGCCTTGTTAAAATCAGTTGACCATGACTCCATGAGTGGGGAACATGTTGGAACTACTTCTAGGATGATTATTACAAGTGCAAAATCAGTGATTTGGCCATTGGAAACCCTTGAAAATCAGGGATTTAGAAGGCTGCGAAAATTCCCAAGCGAGGAAAAAGACCTAGGCAAACTGATAAATAGCATATGTGAGGAGGCAGGACGCTGCCAAGTATGCTAGGAAAATAATATGGAATTTATTGCTGTTATGAACACTACTGTTGGAGTGTGAGGCAAGAGGAAACTACTGGAATTGCAGGGCATTGCTGAGGAGGAATTTTATTTTCCAAGTTCGCCCTCATGGATTCATGGTCAGGCTAGGTGGTGAATCGGGAAAGTGATTTTGGCTTCCCTATTCTACGGTTGGGAGGAACGTGGCTATTCTATTTATTTTCTAGTGAGTTAGTTCAGATATGTCCTCTTAACCCTCCGCTATTTAAAATCGTTAAATGGCTGGTGTAATGCATCTGTTAATCATGAATTGAGTAATATTATGAACGAAAGGTCAAAATCAAATGTGATTATCTCTGTTGTATATTATTACTGGGTAAATAATAAATTTCCATCAATCTACTAGTTGCGAGAATATGCCTGGTTAAGTCCTGAAAGAATAATTTCCTATGGGTTAGTTGATTGTTGTATTCGAGTAAAAGCGGTAGACAAATCCCCACAACCGAATGGTTCTTACCGTAATGACTAATTAAGTGTGCATTGTAAACGAAAATATATAGACATATAGACGTATGTTTATATTTTCCTATAGGTTATGACCTATACAGAAATACAATAAGTAAACAAAATCCCTTTTTATTATACATATTAAACATTATATTATTCAGGTATGCAAATGCTTCAGATGAATTTATGTATGAAAAGTAATCAAAAAATATTGCAAAATTTTCTACAGAAAGACCTACAGTACACATAGTATAAATATTTCATTCGATTTGGTCTAATTATATATATGCTAAAGCTCTGGAATAAATTGGAAATAACCCCGTTTAACACAGAGTCAGTTCTGGAATGTAATATGAAGGGCGCGGAGGCCCTAAATGAAAACGAAAAACATTTTGGAACCCCTATGTGTACATATGCTTGGGTAACATCCACGATGTTATAAAACAATAACATAAATACCTCTGTGTCTATAATAGTCTGATAAGTAATGAAATAAACAACCGACTCTACTCAACTACAATGTAATGGTCTGCTTTCAAGAAATTATATTGATATCGGAATACTTTTTACAGTGAGAATTTAACCATTCTGTATTTCTCTTCTTTCACTATGCGACATGGAAAGAAAAGAGTCTTGAACCTTGAATTAATTAAGCACAAGAAAAAAGCTCGATCCTAGACTTAGAGTAGGTATGAAACTATGCAGCCGATGAAATTATAAATAGTTTATATGGTACATTATTATAATGACTGTTTCCTTGCTAAACAAGAATCAATGTTCAAACTGGGTACATTACAGTTTCAAACTGAGGAAAAACTTCGAAGTTTGCATCAGGGACGATTGAATCCCGAAGGGTTTGTGTTAAGGAACCTGAGTACCTTTTCCCATGAAAGGATGGTCGAAATTTTGAAGGTTCGGAGACTTCTATCCTGTAAAGGAAATAAACAGTCTTTATTAGCATTTGACTTGGGTAGGAAATTAAATACAACTAAAATGTCAAGGCAAAATGTTTATAGCGAACCAAAAAAATTAAAGAAATAAATAAAATCAGATTTATACTTAACTTGGCCATGGCATAGGTTGCCCCTCACACCAAAACAATGGAATCCAACCTCAAACATGATGGGGAAAGGAATCCAGTACCGATCTGATGGGTACCTTGTAAAAATAGGTTGGAGGCCCCATCATTAGAATGCATTGTATACAGTCCTCAAAAATAAGGAAAAGGAAAAACTTACTCATCCAAAGTAAAACAAAGAAAGACTGATAGGGTTTGAAATAATCCAGAACTGCAGCATAAAATTTAATATGTACATCTAACCACACCTAAGAATCCAACCAAACAGTAATCACACTTTTATGAATGCTATAAGTGCCAGGGATTATATGTTCGGTTTATTATATTGCCAATGTATTTCTTTAAAATCTTTTCAGACATAGAGTTAACCTCTGAACGAAAGTACAGAAAAACCCTTTCATATCTCTCTCAAACTAAGAGGTGGTCTGTCACAAGTTACCCTATTCCTCAACCTTCGAAGACATGCCCTAGGCAGAGTTCTATCCTAACCATTTCCATTCAGAGATTAACACGATGGTGGAAATTTATCAGGGGTCTGAAACTTAGATAATAGCATTTTTAGAAAGGGTCAAATCGAAAGACAAAAGAAGGATATGACGAAACCTTCAATGAACCACAACCCCATAACCTACCAGATAGACTATGCCATAATGAAGGACAACAAAGAGGTTTCGAAAGGGTTTGGAGTCTTTCATTACTGAAGGGAATTTTCCCCAGTATATTTTGTATCTGGGGTTGTAAGACAACTAACAAGTCACAGGAGTAAACTGTCATGGGAGAATCATAACCAAAGCCACAATCAAAAGAAGGAAGGAACTCTTCCACCTTAACTAAAGCTAAATTCTTCTTTTAAAAAAAATGTTAAGGTTACAGAGGGTTGCTATGTTACCAAAGTAAATGGGTAGGGATGGCTGGTTTCCACCTGGTGAGTACCTCTGCGCGTTCAAATCTTCCCTCGCAAAGAAAATACAGAGGTGTATGTAGGAACAAAAAACTAAAAGACCATGAGAATGCCGATGGAATAACTCATAAAGATAAAGTTCTCTTAATGCGCAGAGTAAAGGATGCGAGTACAATGGAGGGTTCTTCCCATGTGAAGAGGATTAGATGGCATACACCTATCAGCTAAGGGGTCAAGTGAAACCATCGATTTTCGCAATTCACTCCATAATTCATTAAAGATCAGACCAGATCTTTAACTCCTACCTGTCAAGATTTTGACCTCACATTAAAGGCACATGAAACTAAGGAGGGTCCCCTCCTGACTTAACCAACTAGAAAGGTGAACCACATCTATGATGAAACCTGTTAGCATCTTGTTCGAAGAGAACCATCATGCAGTTAATTCGGTTAAGATAATGGGTTCAGATAATGTCTCATAGTTTTAACCTTTTCCTTTTAATAGCGACCCACAGATCGTTAACCAACCTGTGGCTTAATTCGAATGCATGGACCTTAAAAGAATAATGCTAACACTTAGGATAAGCCTATAGCCTATGTTCTAGGGTATGTATCTTGATATACATTTGTAGTGGATCATTTGAACCTTGCCCCTTTTAAATACTATTGAGACCCCCTTGCGCATAAGTTTAAGAATTATTTTGTGTAGGAAAGAATTTTGGGGTCATGAATCCTAAGTCCTTCATAGTCCAAGTATGACACATATAAATGTTTGGAAAACCTTAGGACTTACATAAATGTTAGAGTAATGGACGGTTATCTTAGCATGACCTGGACACCTATATGTTGGTCGATTAAAATGTCAACATGGATAACCATAGTATAAGAAACTTATCAGATTTTAATAATAGAGAAAAATAGTCATTTTATCCTAAGGACAAATCTATCAAGTTAATTAGGATTAATGTTCTGGAGAAGAAAAGAATTTTATTTTATTTTTTATGTCAAAATTAAGGTATATTACAACATCGACATAACTCTTCTGTCAATCCTGTGCTTATTTAATACTTTGTCTTATTGTTTGCATTTGCTCTTCAATTTCTTGGATCGCTTCTTGTCCCACTAGGACCCTATCCTCAATCCGATCCCAACTCAAATGTGTCTGACACAGTTGCCCATAAACAAACTCTAAAGGTGCCATTTTAATGGTGCTCTGGTAACTGTTGTTATAAGTGAATTCCACCAGTGGAAATAATTCTTTCCAAAACTTTTGTTGGTCCATCACATACATGTGAAAAATTTCCTCCAAGCTCTAGTTCATTCGTTCAGTCTGACCGTCAGTATCCAGGTGATATGCAATACTAAAGTTAATTTGGGTTCCCAAGGCCTCTTGGAAACTCATTCAAAATTGTCTAGTAAACATCGATCCTCGATCATATATAATCCTCTTAGGCACGCCATGCAACCTCACAATCTCACTGATGAAAACTCTAGCTATGTCAGGTTCCTGATAAGCCGTACACATAAGAGTAAAGTGAGAACTCTTTGTCAGAGTGTCTGCTACTACGAAAATCGAGTCCTGTCTCCTTTCCGTCAGTGGCAATCCAACAATAAAATACATCGAAATAACCTCCCATTTCGATTCCAGAATACCAAGTGGTTGTTTCAATCCTACTCGGTGTCTATGTTCAGCCTTTACCTGCTGACATTCTAGACATCTGGCCACATAGTTGACTATGTCCGCCTTCATTCCCTTCCAGAAGAATAAGGGTTTAAGGTCTTCCCTCATCTTCATGACTCTCGGGTGAGCAATGTAGACTTGTCTATGAGCCTCGCTTAGGATCAAACTACTTAGCTCGTCGTTCAGTGGTACATAAATCCAATTTTTAAACCTCAATAATCCATCGTCGTCAAACGTGAATCCTTCAAATATTGGTACCATCATTGTGTTTTTTCCGATAAAACCCTCAACCTCTTTGTACCAGTCATTGTCACGCTGTAAAGTTAGAATCGTTTCACATAGATTCTTCTAAATAGGCAACACCAAAAATATGCATGGTCTCTGACTCAATGCATCTGCCACTCATTTCACCATTCCTTTTATGTAAGTAATCCCAAAGTCATACTCGCTAAGCAATTCCGACCAATGTCATTGTCATGCGTTCAGGTCGCTTTTCATAAAGATGTGTTGTAGTCTACAGTGGTCTGTCTTTAGTTCAAATTTTTTTCCAACAAGGTAGTGTCTCCAAACCTTCAAGGCATATACGATAGATAACAACTCCAAATCGTGCATCGCATAGTTCCCCTCATGCCTTCTCAGTTTCCTCGATATGTAAGCGATCACTCATCTGTCTTGCATCAAGACTCCACCTAAGCCTTCCTTTGATGCATCAGTGCATACCAAGAAGTTTGCATCCATGTCAGGGACCTTTAGTATCGACGCTATTGTCAACAAATCCATGAGCCTCTGAAATGCTTCTGTGCATTTCTTGATCTAAACAAACTTATTGTTCTTCTTCTACAATTCTATGATCAGATTTTCTATCTTCGAAAATCCCTCGATGAATTGTCGATAGTATCCTGATAAACCCATGAATCTATGCACTTTTGGGACATTCGTTGGCATAGGTCATTCCATAATAGCCTCAACCTTCGCTGGATCCATAATGATACCTTCACCGGAGATGACATGCCCTAAGTAGTGAATCTTCGTTTGATAAAATGAGCATTTGGACAACTTCCCATACAATTTGAGCTCTCGCAAACACTGTAGTACCAAGCGCAAGTGCTATTCATGCTACTCCATTGTCCGAGAGTAAATAAAAATATCATCAATGAATACTTGGATGAAATTTTCCAGGTACTCGTGGAACACCCCATTCATCAAACTCAGAAATACCCCTAGGTTGTTTGTCAGTCCAAACGATAAAACAATAAACTTGTAATGCCCAAACCTCATCTTAAAGGTGATATTAGGGATATTATCCTCCTTGATCCGTAACTGGTGATACCATGATCACAAATCGATATTTGAGAACAACATCACACCCTTCATCTGATCGAAAATATCATCAATCCTCAGCAACAGATACTAGTTCTTGATCATTGCCTTGTTCAATTGATGGTAGTCAATGTAGAGCCTCCATGACCCATCCTTATTTCGTATGAAAATAATAGGTGCACCCCATAGTGACACTCTCGAACTTATTAATCCTAGGTCCAACAACTCCCTCAGTTTCATTCTCAACTGTTGTAACTCCAGGGTCAACATCCGATAAGGTGTTCTAGCTATCGTCTTAGTCTCTGGTTTTAGGTCTATAGTAAATTCCAATTCCCTCTCTAGCGACATCCTAGGTAAATCCTTTAGAAAGACGTCTGTAAACTCTCTCACCACAGGAAGGTGTTCTAGACCTTCCATTACTCCCTTCTCGTTTAACGCAAGGATCGCATAAGGGTTACATCCCTTGCACATGATCTTTCATAGTTTCAAGGAAGAGATGAACCTCAGGGAAACTCCCTGGTTCCATTCTACAATCACGCATCTCTGTCCCTCATCATCGACCAATCTCAACCGTTTCATCTTACAGTTGAGTATCACCACATGCGATTCCAACCATTCCATACCAATCATGACTTCATAAAATCCTAAGATCATTATGTACAGGTTGGCCCTGATGACAAACTCTCCCAGTTGAAGGGTGCAACTCGTAACCTTTCCTCCAACCTTCTGTTTGGCTCCCTAAGCCATCTCTATTGAGATAAACTCATCTTGTTTGACTACCTTTACCTTAATCCTTTGTAGCCCTGCACCAGAAATGAAACTCTCAGTAGCACCGAGATCTATCAAAATACTAAGGGTCTGGTCAGTGAAGGTACCTGACATCTTGAGCAAAGTTGAATGGTGCTCTTCCTGGTGGTTATTTGTCGCTTCATGAATCCGATGGGCCTTGCCCATATCTCCCACGGTAGTGGGTCCGACTAATCGAGAAGCTCTAGTCCTCTCTACAGGGTAGTCGTGTTGGTAGTGTGGCTCCCCACATGTCCAACACCCCTTCTTCGATCCAGTACTCCTGGTACCCAATGTAGAAGATGACGGTCCACCGACTTGGAATCCTTGTCTGTACTGCTGAATAGGCCGAAACTGTTGTTGTTGTAGTCGACACTGTTGTTGATGTTGTGGTCCTCGATAAGGTGTCAACTATTGAGGCTTCAATCGTTGAGGTGTAGTGAAATTGGATCCTCTTTGGAAGCCACAATATCCTGGTGTATGTGTGATGTTGTTGCACACTAGATAACACCTGCCCTACTGGTCTCGCTGGAGTCCTTCTCTAACCCCTGCTGATAAGCTCCTCTTTTTCTATGAGGGGCTTCTTGACGACATCATGTAAGTTTTGAGGCATCAAAATCCTAACCTTTGCACGTATGCTGCCATTAAGGACGAACACGAACATGTTGACCTTAAGTTTCTTAGTGTTAAGATGCAGATCATACTAGAGAAGCTCCATAAAATGGTCCTCATACTCGGGAACTGTACGGTCACCCTATCATAAGGCATTGAACTCGTTGAGCTGACGCTCAATAAATTCCTCTCATAGGTACCTCTCTCGGAACTGTTCCTCGAACAATTCCCATGAATCGTCTTCGACAACCATGTTTAGTTGTGGGAGGAGTGTCTTCCACCATAGAAGAGCACTCTCCTTTAGTTGAAATACTGCCATGCGGACCTTCATGTTGGAGGTATAGTCACAAAGTGCAAAGCACGTCGCCATATTATCCAACCATGCCTCGGTGGCTGCGTTGTCTGGGGCACCAAAGAAATCAGGAAATTTGACCTTCTCGAGCTCACGGTGAATGCTACCAGTACCGACTGGAGCGCACGGTGGACCCTCAGGGGGTACCGGTGCCCTGGCCTCATCTCTATCCAAATGGTTGATCAGTGCCTCATACATCACTGAAAATACCTTATCATACCAACCACATCACCCACCGCTATCTTCTCCTACCCGACAACCTGTTCGTCTCCTTGGGGGTTACACCCCTCAAGTCTGAATGCTATTGGAGGTGTCGTGCCTCCTTTCCTGGCACCCGGTCGTTTGCCTCCATGGAATCCTCTAACCATGATTACCTGCATGAATATAAGTCAACTTAATTAGCAACATCATAATCAAATCATATCAACGAAAGTTGTAGTGATCCCAAGTCACAGATTGAACGTGCTGTGATACCAAATGTAACAACCCCTTCAGTTGAGGCCACGAGCGAAGACATTTTTTTTTTTTTGAAAGGAAAGAGGTGATGACAACAGTTTAACCACACCTCAAATGATGAACACAAGCACGCAACCCAGGCAACAGGAAACTATGACTCCACTCATTGGCACAAGGGCAACTACATGAAACATGTGTAGGACAACAAGGAGGAATGACTACCTTCTTGATGCAAAGAAGACACTCCTACAAGCTAAGGGACAAATTCCCCTTCCTGACACAACGACGTTTACAAACAAGACTAGAACCTCAAGGCATGAGAAACAAACACATGAAGGTGTTCCACTCATGCACCCAAGCAACTTACCATGCTCAACAAAACTCACACAACACGCATCAACTCTGGCTAGGTTCCCATTCGCCACTATCCCATAGGGCATGCCATGATCCCCTCATCAGGAATCATGTCTTCCCCAGGTGATAGAAACGTCAACAACCTTGGCACCACACATCCTATCTAGACCGAGGACTCTAGATAAATCCGACGCGCTAGAAATCGAATACTCAAAGGAAAACCACACCCATACCCCAACAACAGGTCAACGAAATGCCAAAGGACGAAGACAAGGGATGATGCAAGCCAATACATGACATCTTCCATGACCCAACCAATCACCCACTCTAAACTAGTCAATGATTACAATCTATTTTAACATGGGTTCCATTCTAAACGGGGCACGTCAAAATTACAATTAGTCAATAATGCACCTGGTAATTTAACGTTAATACAATCAATATTTCAAGTCTAAGTAATCAATACTTAAAACTATAATTATAAATACCATCTAACCTCAATTATAATCAATTTAGCAAGTCTAAAATTGACAATCTAGTCTTTACCCACCAATCTAATTTTAATCATTATTACAACCTAAATGGACAATTCTATATTAATGGAAAATCTCCATCCAACTATCCATAAACTTGAGTAACAATATTAACAATCTTAATTTAGAATTCTACCATTATAACAGTTTTGAAGAATTAAATCTCAACATGTAGTCTAGCTATATTGACCGAACTAACAATACTAGCTGTCTATTATCATTGAGAAGGAAACTACCAACTAATAACAATGTTGTAGCAATTTAACAAGGCAATTAACATATGAGTTACATAATAATTAATATAGCAAATAACAAGGCAATTAACATAAAATTAACATAACTATTAATTTAGCAATGACAAGGCAATTTACATGATTGTTATCATAACAAGTAATATAACAATAACAAGGCGATTAACATGTTAATTAACATAACAATTAATATAATGGTAACAAGACAATTTACATGACTGTTAACATAACAATTAATAGTGCAATAACAAGGTGATTAACATAACAATTAACATAACTATTAATTTAGCAATGACAAGGCAATTTACATGATTGTTATCAAAACAAGTAATATAGCAATAACAAGGCGATTAACATGTTAATTAACATAAGAATTAATATAACAGTAACAAGGCAATTTACATGATTGTTAACATAACAATTAATAGCACAATAACAAGGTGATTTACATAACTGTTATCATTTAACTCATTGTGGAAATTAAACAATAAGAAGGAATCTGCTCACCATTAACTCAATGTAGCAAAAATCATGGCAATTAATGGACCCAACACATCGTTGTAGCAATTATGTTTGGCATTGAGAACGCTAGGTACACTCAAATTGAAGGAGGATAAAAGACAATTCGAAATTACAGAAGGATCAACTCATGGTCATTCAACAACAACGCAGTCATAGTTTTAAGGCAAAACGTTGTTCCACACATCAACAAAACACAGTACAAATTTAATGTCAAATGTGCCCAGTCGACAACAAACTCAAACAAATTAAAGGAAAAATGTATCCATGCAACAACAAGTCTCAATCCACCTTTAAGGGAAAATCGTATCCACTTAACATCAACACAGTCAACCAGATACCAAAACAATACACCGTAAGGGAAAAACGTGGTCATTAAATAACAGTAAGGAATAAAATCCGTGTAATAGTAAAATCGTGATCATAAAATCTGTGGTAATAAAATTCTGGTAATACAATTGTGGTAAAAATAAATAAATAGAATCTGTGTAACAGTCAAAATCATGGTAATAAAATCTGTGGTAATAAAATTGTGGTGATAAATCGTGGTAAGAATAAGGAATGAAATCTGTGTAATAGTCAAAATTGTGGTAATTAAATCGTGGTAACAGTAAAGAAATAAAATACATGACAGTAAAAATCGAGGTAATAAAATATGTGTAATAAAATATGTTGGGGTCCCATCGACGAAATTCCATCTAAACCCAAAAGCTGACCTGTCAAATTCGAGCATGCGTAAAGGAAAATCCTAGTCAACACAGGATTACTTAGGATATGGATATAGGCTGAGGATTGTTTCTTCATCTAAATCAAATTTAGCAATCCTAGAGTCCATAAAAACAAAAATGGATTGGTCACAGAAGTCCAAGAAGAGCACAACCATCAGTATATAACGCAGAGTAAAATTTCCCAACAAAGCATAAACGTAGTCAAGAATATGAAAAAACAGAGAATAGTAAGAGAGGTGCAAGGATCCCAAGGAAAAGTTATTGAAATGAATGTAGAGGTTTTATCAACCCAAGCGTCGAGAAAATCCAAGGTTAGGCCCTTAAGGCGTGGAGACAAAAATAAGCACAAAGATAAACCAACAAGGACGCAATGAAATCCATATGCAGAGGCACTTTTGCTAGAAGGTCCAAGATGAACAATCAGCCAAAGACAAACAACGGAGGTAGATGGCTGACAGGAACATCCTTCGCTCATCATCCATGCATAGAAAAGTTGGGCATTGAGATCCATAGGTCTATTAACGCCGAAGCAGTTACTGTAGATCAGGCTCCTCACCGACTTCTTAGGCATAGACTGATGAGATAGGGATGAAGGAAAAAATAAACTACAATCATCGCAATAAAAAAAAACTCAGGATGGTCAAGACATGTAGGGATTGAAGGCCATGGGAAATCAATCAACATTAAGCTAAGGCTATGGAGAAAATCTTAGTCATCAACTAGAATGCTAAGACAAACATTTTCCTTACCGAATTAAACATGCAGATCTAAAATCATAAATCATACTAACAATCTACCATGCAAAAATAAAGAAAGTGTATTGTTTCCCAATCGCCCACTCCGAGTTGATGTCCTATGCGCTTCATTCCCCTCCCGCTTGTCGACCGATGAGACTTCACCGGTATCTCCCAGCCAATGCTAGGGGCACTCTTCTTTCCCCTTTTTCCCCCGATCCATAAAGGGGTCATGCACACTATCCAGAGAATCAACTAGCTCCCATATCGCCTCGCAAGGATGACCTACAACTCCTCACCGAGCTGGGTATCCTAACTCCCACAAGCTAAGTCAATCAAGTATAGATTTTTGCAGCATAATGTTACGCAAAACAAAAAATATCCTCATCCTTTTCATCTCTCCATTATATAGAGTTTTGAAGTCCCTTACTTTCCCAAAATCCCATTTTATTTAATGTTTAATAAATTAATTCATAATAATCCTCCTTGTACAAGTGTCACCCATCCCCTTCATTCCTCCAAAAACTAATTTCTTTAATAAATTAATTACCCTTATTTCCATCACCCACTGAGAGTCACTCCTAGAATCGCTCCTAGGTGTCCCTAAATCCCCTTACAGGTTTTAATGACTTTCCCCATTATTAATTTTCTTGTTATGTTTAAATTAGAAATTTCTTAAATGGTAGATATCGTACTAAGTTGGACTAACTTATTTTTCCTAGTGTTTCCCCTTTCTTTTATGGTTCCCACTTTTTCCTAGTTTCCTAATTATTTTAAGATTTCCCCTTTTTCCCTTTTTAATTAAACTCAAAAAGGCATGTGCAGAAACTTACCCCTTTTTTTAATGAATTAAATTTTTAATAGCATAATAAATTAAAAAAATCATTTCCCCTTTTTAAGTTTTATCCCAAAAAGATTTTTATAAATCACTTTAATTGTTTACCCCCTTCTTGTCACAAGATTCATGAAGATTATCTTTATTATTATTAGAAAAAAATTATATGTTATTATTATTATTATTATTATTTTCTTATGAAGGTAAAATTTTACCACTAGCAAAATTTAGACCTAGACCTTATTTTCCTAGGTTGGGTGAAATTTGTTTTAAGGGAACGGTTTCAAATCTTCCTTAAAACTTTATTGTCCTAAATTCATATAGGTTTATCCAATTATTAACTAACCACGCGTTGTGCCCTTCTAGACGCACTAGGTTCTCCAATGGTGCCACTCGTCTCTTTATGTTTCTCTTGTGTGACGTGTCCTTCAGGACGCACCACATGCACTAAGGGTGTCACTCACCTCTTCCCATTTTTATTGCATGATGTGCCCTTCAGGATGCACCACGTGCTCCAAGGGTGCCACTCGCCTCTTTCCATTTTTCTTGCACGACGTGCCCTTCAGGATGCATCACATGCTTCGAGGGTGCTACTCGCCTCTTGACTGACTTGGTAAACATCAAAACCCCTAGAGTCAATACTCCACCAGGTGATCTTGTGGGAGACTAAGGGCCTCTAAGGAATAAGGCCACTGCCTTATTGTGCACCTCTTACAATCATCGTGAGTGACTGTCACAGTCTTCCATCATGACATCGTGGGTCCTCTCGAACTAGGTAATTGTTAACTTACATTTCGAGCCACGGTGGGAGTGCTAGTAGGTTGTGGCAGGGTTGATGTCCAAATCTCTCCCTCAACATCTCTGGTAGTCCTGCATGACCCACCTACTCCACATGTGAGTCTGTTCGACAAGCTATCATTAATTTGCATCATCAATGAATCATGTCAGAAATATATCCATATCATATCATCTAATCAGATGCACTAATATCACATATAAAACAATCAAACCCCATTAGTTCACTCCCCAAATCGATCCAGAGTCCAAGGGGTTTTATTGATGCCTCTACATCCTCGAGGTCTGAAATCCTGCACACTCAGTAAAACTGAGTCAATAACACCTGCCTATGTCAATGCAACAACACAACATGACATCAACCCATAACGCCTCATAATCAAAATCAAATGTTTTAATAGCATAATAAACTGGATCACTTGCGAGCAAGTTTCCTCAAAGAATAAGATCGCTCAGTGCGCTAGAGCAAGATGTTACAGATTTGGGACCTTATACAAAAGGATAATTTCACCTGAAGGATTTGTGACTTTATCCACAAGGAGATAAGTTTTTCATTGGAATAATGACTTAATATGGATATTTGTGAACTTTCTTCATATATAGTTCTATATTTATTTTCATATTATTATCTAATGTAACATCCCGCTCTGGCACACTAAGAAAAATTATTTTTGAGGACACTTACTCGCAAGTGATCTGGACTTTTGTGATGTTAAACCATTTATACTTGATTATGATGCGATTGACAGACGACATGATGTATTACTAGTTTTGATTGACACAGGTGCTGCTGACTCTGTTTTATTGAGTGTGCAGGGTTCTTGACCTTGAGGATGCAGAGGTATCGGTAGAACCCCCTTGGACTGTGGACTGAGTCAGGGAGCGTGCTTTTGGGGTTGATATATTTACTATGATGTTTCATTGATTTGATGATTTGATGATGACATTTCTGACATGATTGTTGATGATGCAGGCCGACGATAGCTTGCCGACTAGACTCACATATGGAGTAAAGGGGCAACACCCAATTCCAGAGAGGTTGAGGGAGAGGGGTGGACAGCAACCCTGCCACCACCTACTAGCACTCCCGCTGTGGCTCGAACTGTAGGTTAACGATTACCTAGTTCGAGAGGATCCACGATGCCGTGAGGGCAGACTGCGACAGCCGCTCACGATGATTCTAAGGGGCGCACAATAAG
>JZKD02S1670872.1:0-10508 GCA_000966675.3 Picea glauca | reverse complement strand
AGGTGATGGTGCCCTGTACGTATCAAACGATACACTTTTAAGCCTTCCAATGTAACTCATGTTGCTTTTGCATGAATCTATAAACTATGCCAACTGCATAAGAGAGGTTTGGTCTAGAGTGTGTGAGATACAACAATATCCCCATTGGTTGTCTCTATAGTATGTTGTCAACAAGTGGAGTTTCCCCACCATCCTCAAGTTTGACTCCTGATAGGAAATGTGACATCCCCCCAAAAAATAAAGAAAATAAAAATATTTTTAGAATTTAAATTGCTGGAAATTTATTTCCGTTTTTAGGAAAATCGAAATTGGAAATTTTTTTCCATTTATGGCAATTACAAATTTCAAATTTTATAATTGTAATAAATGATTTTGACTGTTGGGAAGAGATCTGATTTGTTCCAACTAGATATTGGACTATGACACTTGTATGAAAAACATAATATTTTATATTGATTGCAGGAGACAAAGGGGACAACCATGCTAAATTTTAGCTGACCATGTCTCCATGAGAGGGGAACATGTTGGAACTACCTCTAGACTGATTTTTACAAGTGGAAAATCAGGGAATTGGCCACTGGCAGCCACTAAAAATCAGGGATTTAGAAAGATGCAAAAATTATCAAAGGAGGGAAAAGACCTAGAAAAATGGATAAATAAGCATATGTGAGGAGGCAGGACATGGCCAAGTATGCTGGAAAGGAAAACTATTGATTCTTTTCCTTCCTGTTATGAACACTGGATGGGTGTAAGGCAAGGGGGAACTACTGGTTCAAAGGATATTGCAGAAGAGAGGTTTCCAAGTTCACCCTCATGGACTCATGGTCAGGCTAGGGGGTGAACCATGCAAGTTATTTTGGCTTCTCAGTTCTATGGTTGGGAGGAACATGGTTGTTCCCTTTATTTTTTTCGTGAGTTTAGTTCAGATATGCTACTCTAACCCCTACCTGTTCGAAGGATTTTATATCTATGGTGTTGAACATGTTATATCTGTAGTGAAGTAGTTCCTAGTTGTCTGTTTTAAGTAATCATATAATTGTTGTGTTATTTTCCTGTACCAAATTTCAATATCTCTATCTCTGTGGAGTGAATTGGTTATGGATATAGTGAAATCCTTCAAGTTAGCATGCATCCAAAAACATAGACAAAGGTTGTTTGATGATCTCAGTCTACAACTACCTTCCTCATTTTAAATTTGTTGAACAAAAGGAAAATTGATTTGTTTGTTTAGTGTAATTGGTAGCCGAGCATACCATTTCCCTATGGCAAAATTATATTTCTGTAGATAACTAGTATATGGTGAACCTTCATTAATAGGTATACAAGTTCAAACTATAGGCAAATATATTCTGCAACATTGGGATTATGATCGACATACATGTAGACCTATATAGGTATAATATGAACAGAGAGATATTATATAATGGGTAATCTTTACAAATGATACAGTGACGCTGAAGAAAAATCAACTATAAACAGAGTCGGTAATATATTTATGTGTATAAACCTACTCACAGGAAAATAATCCAGCAAAATCCACAGACCCCAATACATAAGCGTTGGAGCATAGATATTATGGTATGGTGTAGTATTATTGGCGTCGGGATAAACCGACTTAATTCTAGTGTGAGATCGACCAAATACTAGATTAATGGCTAGAATAGGAACATAAATCAAAATATATATTTCATAGCGTATCTACGGTGCAATGTAAGTTAGGGTATATGATATGAATGAGTAAAGTAAAATACATGAGGGAAAACAGTCACGAGTGGGGAAAACGAGGCATAGACTAAACTCCTACCATTGCCATTATGTTTGTATAACAGAAGTAAGTGCCCAAACTTCAACAAAACTTAGAGGATTTTTTAGTACAAGCGCACAATACTAGTGGGAGCGAATATCCCTTAACCACGGTACTTTTGTGCTAGTTGTAGGTGCAATACTATACATGGTTAAATCATATTTGAGATGACTGTGTAATTAACTATGGGAAATTAACTAGAACAAATCAAGAAATGAAATTCCACTCTGTTTGACAAACCAAACTTTCGGAAAAAATTAGAAGAGAATGTTAAACACAGAAACATCAGTCCTGAATCTTGTTACCTCCATAATATCCAAAGCAAATGAAAACCCAATACATTGTTCTTAATCATTTAAAGAAATGGCGGCATGGATATCACGAATCCAATCAAGCACAAGCTTGGCACACTTTCAATGTACTAGTCTTTAATACAAAATTAGGGTGTACCCTTAAAGCAACTAACACAGAACTAAAAAAATGAAAGATCTTCACAATATTAAGAATGAGTCATAGCCTCGATCATCGGTACCAGTAATAACTTAGACAGAGGGTTATTCGTAGTTGGAACCCGAGTACCTCTTGGAAGAGTGAAAAGGGTGTTCCCCTTCCATGGCGTGAGCACACTCTACACGAAACAAGGCGAAACAATAGGAAAATGTATTCGACAAACAATAACACAACCATTTAAAAAGAACAGAACGAAATAAGAAAAACTTAACTATGATAGCGGATTTTATATCCTTCGTCATTTGTGCTAAAACCCGTGTGCTCTGAGACCGAGGAGGGAAGAGGAGCTCGTGCCTCCCTGATGGGTACGCTCGCATAACAAAGGGGCCCATCATTAGTGACGAATACTAGCTTTTAACCCAAAGAAATCATGAATAGAGATAACATGCGCATAATGAGAATAAATCAATAGTAAACATAAATCCATTGTAACAGTTTAGTTATAAATAGAAAGGCTTAAACCGCCTCTAGACTATAGGATGACCCCTGTAATCGGCATAATAATACCAGCGAATTTAAGGTTTAAACACAGGACCTTTTGTTTAGTTCCACACTGTACTGAGAGGTCTATTACACATAGGAAAATCCAATTACATACACTGTCAAATAGGTATTAACCGACGAAGGAAACCACACTCAATACGAAAGTTTCAGTTAAGAAAACAAATAAATAGAATATATTGGATGTGCATATCAACAGATAATGGGATAAGACCTTCCACAGGGAAAGATGGTTCGGCTCGACAGGGAAGCCAGTACAGAGAGGGGATAAGCTGCGAGAACCCTAAACCCTACTAAGAGCACCCTGTTTTCCTTTTTGCTATGTTTTTAACACCGATATAAAACAAGAATGCTACCAAGGATCTACTTGTGTACTGGAGTTACCGAAAACTACTCGATGAGACAAAAACAAACCCGAATGCAAATGATAGTCAAGTCAACTTACCGCTTACATGGTGGTCCATCAAGGATTCTACTACCAAGAACTCTCCCACTTGGAGAAAGGATCTGATTTCACAGAAGCATGACCACGTTGCTAGACAGAAAATGAAAACATAGTTTAGTCGGGAGCATTATTTTTCCTTCACCAAGACAAGACCGGAATGAAGTGAGAACTATGGGATAAACTTCATATGGAGTAATGGAGGATGAGTGGGGTCATACCTGGCCATGTGAACAAATGGTAAGTGCCGACATTCATTGGGCATGCCGGTCGAACTCTGTAACGATTTGACTTAACTCAAGGCGCCATAAATGTTGCAGACAGGCCTTTAAGACGAGAGGGCTCCAACCGGTTGTGTTGCTCAAAGAATTTATGGAAAGGAACCCGAATGGTCTACATAGGGTTAATTCTTTTATCACCTGGTCACACCAATTATACGTTGAATCCCAACTACCTTTACATTAACCATATCCTACCCAAGGTTTAGCCACTCGCGACTTTGCTTTTGTATAGTTTAGTGATCGATTTTTACCCCAAAAGGGTTTGTTTTAAAAGTATGCTGAATGGTGATAACTGTATATCTTAGACCTTGTAATAACATGTATACAAGGTTGTTTATCATAATACCTCACACCTATGACCTTTTCTTTTATGGATTAGTTGGATTTAAGTATTTATACCCCTTAACATAAAGCAGGTTTTGGAAATGAAACGGAGGGTATTACCAAGTTGCAAATAAAAACAAGGTATCCCTAGCTATGTACCGATGATTGCTTATATAACTCAGTACTGAAATAAGAAGAGGTGACAATATGATAAAATCGGTTAGAGTCGTAAAGGAAAACGACTGTGTACATCATGGTTGACGATTGAATGAAACTTTAAAGACATGATATCAACTCAAAGTACCCAATAAAAAGAATAATTAAATAAATAAATAAAAAATTACATGTAAATTTTGAGGTTCATTACAGGAAAGGAGTCAGAGAATACTTGCAATATGTCATGTGAAATCTCTCAAGGAGATCTCGTGCATACTTGGTCTGAGATAGTTTGATTCCTAATGCATCCTGAATGATCTCGAGTCCAAGGAATAAGTGTAGCGGACCCATGTCCATCATTAAGAACCAGTCATGTAGAATCCTCTTGATTGCAACAATCACTGAANCAACATTGGGATTATGATCGACATACATGTAGACCTATATAGGTATAATATGAACAGAGAGATATTATATAATGGGTAATCTTTACAAACGATACAGTGACGCTGAAGAAAAATCGACTATAAACAGAGTCGGTAATATATTTATGTGTATAAACCTACTCACAGGAAAATAATCCAGCAAAATCCACAGACCCCAATACATAAGCGTTGGAGCATAGATATTATGGTATGGTGTAGTATTATTGGCGTTGGGATAAACCGACTTAATTCTAGTGTGAGATCAACCAAATACTAGATTAATGGCTAGAATAGGAACATAAATCAAAATATATATTTCATAGCGTATCTACGGTGCAATGTAAGTTAGGGTATATGATATGAACGAGTAAAGTAAAATACATGAGGGAAAACAGTCACGAGTGGGGAAAACGAGGCACGGGCTAAACTCCTACCATTGCCATTATGTTTGTATAACAGAAGTAAGTGCCCAAACTTCAACAAAACTTAGAGGATTTTTTAGTACAAGCGCACAATACGAGTGGGAGCGAATATCCCTTAACCACAGTACTTTTGTGCTAGTTGTAGGTGAAATACTATACATGGTTAAATCATATTTGAGATGACTGTGTAATTAATTATGGGAAATTAACTAGAACAAATCAAGAAACGAAATTCCACTCTGTTTGACAAACCAAACTTTCGGAAAAATTTAGAAGAGAATGTTAAACACAGAAACATCAGTCCTGAATCTTGTTACCTCCATAATATCCAAAGAAAATGAAAACCCAATACATTGTTCTTAATCATTTAAAGAAATGGCGGCATGGATATCACGAATCCAATCAAGCACAATCTTGGCACACTTTCAATGTACTAGTCTTTAATACAAAATTAGGGTGTACCCTTAAAGCAACTAACACAGAACTAAGAAAATGAAAGATCTTCACAATATTAAGAATGAGTCATAGCCTCGATCATCGGTGCCAGTAATAACTTAGACAGAGGGTTATTCGTAGTTGGAACCCGAGTACCTCTTGGAAGAGTGAAAAGGGTGTTCCCCTTCCATAGCGTGAGCACACTCTACACAAAACAAGGCGAAACAATAAGAAAATGTATCCGACAAACAATAACACAACCATTTAAAAAGAACAGAACGAAATAAGAAAAACTTAACTATGATAGCGGATTTTATATCCTTTGCCATTTGTGCTAAAACCCGTGTGCTCCGAGACCGAGGAGGGAAGAGGAGCTCGTGCCTCCCTGATGGGTACCCTCACATAACAAAGGGGCCCATCATTAGTGACGAATACTAGCTTTTAACCCAAAGAAATCATGAATAGAGATAACATGCGCATAATCAGCATAAATCAATAGTAAACATAAATCCATTGTAACAGTTTAGTTATAAACAGAAAGGCTTAAACCGCCTCTAGACTATAGGATGACCCCTGTAATCAGCATAATAATACCAGTGAATTTAAGGTTTAAACACAGGACCTTTTGTTTAGTTCCACACTGTACTGAGAGGTCTATTACACATAGAAAAATCCAGTTACATACACTGTCAAATAGGTATTAACCGATGAAGGAAACCACACTCAATACAAAAGTTTCAGTTAAGAAAACAAATAAATAGAATATCTCGGATGTGCATATCAACAGATAATGGGAAAATACCGTCCACGGGGAAAGATGGTTCGGCTCGACAGGGAAGCCAGTACAGAGAGGGGATAAGCTGCGAGAACCCTAAACCCTACTAAGAGCACCCTATTTTCCTTTTTGCTATGTTTTTAACACTGATATAAAACAAGAATGCTACCAAGGATTTGCTTGTGTACTGGAGTTACCGAAAACTACTCGATGAGACAAAAACAAACCTGAATGCAAATGATAGTCAAGTCAACTTACCGCTTACATGGTGGTCCATCAAGGATTCTACTACCAAGAACTCTCCCACTTGGAGAAAGGATCTGATTTCACAGAAGCATGACCACGTTGCTAGACAGAAAACGAAAACATAGTTTAGTCGGGAGCATTATTTTTCCTTCACCAAGCCAAGACCGGAATGAAGTGAGAACTATGGGATAACCTTCATATGGAGTAATGGAGGATGAGTGGGGTCATACCTGGCCATGTGAACAAATGGTAAGTGCCGACATTCATTGGGCATGCCGGTCGAACTCTGTAATGATTTGACTTAACTCAGGGTGCCATAAATGTTGCAGACAGGCCTTTAAGACGAGAGAGCTCCAACCGGTTGTGTTGCTCAGAGAATTTATGGCAAGGAACCCGAATGGTCTACATAGGGTTAATTCTTTTATCACCTGGTCACACCAATTATATGTTGAATCCCAACTACCTTTACATTAACCATATCCTACCCGAGGTTTAGCCACTCGCGCCTTTGCTTTTGTATAGTTTAGTGATAGATTTTTACCCCAAAAGGGTTTGTTTTAAAAGTATGCTGAATGGTTATAACTTTATATCTTAGACCTTGTAATAACATGTATACAAGGTTGTTTATCATAAGACCTCACACCTATGACCTTTTCTTTTATGGATTAGTTGGATTTAAGTAGTTATACCCCTTAACATAAAGCAGGTTTTGGAAATGAAACGGAGGGTATTACCAAGTTGCAAATAAAAACAAGGTATCCCTAGCTATGTACCGATGATTGCTTATATAACTCAGTACTGAAATAAGAAGAGGTGACAATATGATAAAATCGGTTAGAGTCGTAAAGGAAAACGACTGTGTACATCATGGTTGACGATTGAATGAAACTTTAAAGACACGATATCAACTCAAAGTACCCAATAAAAAGAATAATTAAATAAATAAATAAAAATTACATGTAAATTTTGAGGTTCATTACAGGAAAGGAGTCAGAGAATACTTGCAATATGTCATGTGAAATCTCTCAAGGAGATCTCGTGCATACTTGGTCTGAGATAGTTTNCAACATTGGGATTATGATCGACATACATGTAGACCTATATAGGTATAATATGAACAGAGAGATATTATATAATGGGTAATCTTTACAAACGATACAGTGACGCTGAAGAAAAATCAACTATAAACAGAGTCGGTAATATATTTATGTGTATAAACCTACTCACAAGAAAATAATCCAGCAAAATCCACAGACCCCAATACATAAGCTTTGGAGCATAGATATTATGGTATGGTGTAGTATTATTGGCGTTGGGATAAACCGACTTAATTCTAGTGTGAGATCGACCAAATACTAGATTAATGGCTAGAATAGGAACATAAATCAAAATATATATTTCATAGCGTATCTACGGTGCAATGTAAGTTAGGGTATATGATATGAACGAGTAAAGTAAAATACATGAGGGAAAACAGTCACGAGTGGGGAAAACAAGGCACAGGCTAAACTCCTACCATTGCCATTATGTTTGTATAACAGAAGTAAGTGCCCAAACTTCAACAAAACTTAGAGGATTTTTTAGTACAAGCGCACAATACCAGTGGGAGCGAATATCCCTTAACCACAGTACTTTTGTGCTAGTTGTAGGTGAATTACTATACATGGTTAAATCATATTTGAGATGACTGTGTAATTAATTATGGGAAATTAGCTAGAACAAATCAAGAAACGAAATTCCACTCTGTTTGACAAACCAAACTTTCGGAAAAATTTAGAAGAGAATGTTAAACACAGAAACATCAGTCCCGAATCTTGTTACCTCCATAATATCCAAAGCAAATGAAAACCCAATACATTGTTCTTAATCATTTAAAGAAATGGCGGCATGGATATCACGAATCCAATCAAGCACAAGCTTGGCACACTTTCAATGTACTAGTCTTTAATACAAAATTAGGGTGTACCCTTAAAGCAACTAACACAGAACTAAAAAAATGAAATATCTTCACAATATTAAGAATGAGTCATAGCCTCGATCATCGGTGCCAGTAATAACTTAGACAGAGGGTTATTCATAGTTGGAACCTGAGTACCTCTTGGAAGAGTGAAAAGGGTGTTCCCCTTCCATGGCGTGAGCACACTCTACACGAAACAAGGCGAAACAATAAGAAAATGTATCCCACAAACAATAACACAACCATTTAAAAAGAACAGAACGAAATAAGAAAAACTTAACTATGATAGCGGATTTTATATCCTTCACCATTTGTGCTAAAACCCGTGTGCTCCGAGACCGAGGAGGGAAGAGGAGCTCGTGCCTCCCCGATGGGTACCCTCGCATAACAAAGGGGCCCATCATTAGTGACGAATACTAGCTTTTAACCCAAAGAAATCATGAATAGAGATAACATGCGCATAATGAGCATAAATCAATAGTAAACATAAATCCATTGTAACAGTTTAGTTATAAACAGAAAGGCTTAAACCGCCTCTAGACTATAGGATGACCCCTGTAATCGGCATAATAATACCAGCGAATTTAAGGTTTAAACACAGGACCTTTTGTTTAGTTTCACACTGTACTGAGAAGTCTATTACACATAGGAAAATCCAGTTACATACACTGTCAAATAGGTATTAACCGACGAAGGAAACCACACTCAATACGAAAGTTTTAGTTAAGAAAACAAATAAATAGAATATCTCGGATGTGCATATCAATAGATAATGGGATAAGACCTTCCACGGGAAAAGATGGTTCGGCTCGACAGGGAAGCCAGTACAGAGAGGGGATAAGCTGCGAGAACCCTAAACCCTACTAAGAGCACCCCGTTTTCCTTTTTGCTATGTTTTTAACACCGATATAAAACAAGAATGCTACCAAGGATCTTCTTGTGTACTGGAGTTACCGAAAACTACTCGATGAGACAAAAACAAACCCGAATGCAAATGATAGTCAAGTCAACTTACCGCTTACATGGTGGTCCATCAAGGATTCTACTACCAAGAACTCTCCCACTTGGAGAAAGGATTTGATTTCACAGAAGCATGACCACGTTGCTAGACAGAAAACGAAAACATAGTTTAGTCGGGAGCATTATTTTTCCTTCACCAAGCCAAGACCGGAATGAAGTGAGAACTATGGGATAACCTTCATATGGAGTAATGGAGGATGAGTGGGTCATACCTGGTCATGTGAACAAATGGTAAGTGCCGACATTCATTGGGCATGCCGGTCGAACTCTGTAACGATTTGACTTAACTCAGGGTGCCATAAATGTTGTAGACATGCCTTTAAGACGAGAGGGCTCCAACCGGTTGTGTTGCTCAGAGAATTTATGGAAAGGAACCTGAATGGTCTACATAGGGTTAATTCTTTTATCACCTGGTCACACCAATTATACGTTGAATCCCAACTACCTTTACATTAACCATATCCTACCCGAGGTTTAGCCACTCACGCCTTTGCTTTTGTATAGTTTAGTGATCGATTTTTACCCCAAAAGGGTTTGTTTTAAAAGTATGCTGAATGGTGATAACTTTATATCTTAGACCTTGTAATAACATGTATACAAGGTTGTTTATCATAAGACCTCACACCTATGAACTTTTCTTTTATGGATTAGTTGGATTTAAGTAGTTATACCCCTTAACATAAAGCAGGTTTTGGAAATGAAACGGAGGGTATTACCAAGTTGCAAATAAAAACAAGGTATCCCTAGCTATGTACCGATGATTGCTTATATAACTCAGTACTGAAATAAGAAGAGGTGACAATATGATAAAATCGGTTAGAGTCGTAAAGGAAAACGACTGTGTACATCATGGTTGACGATTGAATGAAACTTTAAAGACACGATATCAACTCAAAGTACCCAATAAAAAGAATAATTAAATAAAGAAAAAAAAAATTACATGTAAATTTTGAGGTTCATTACAGGAAAGGAGTCAGAGAATACTTGCAATATGTCATGTGAAATCTCTCAAGGAGATCTCATGCATACTTGGTCTGAGATAGTTTGATTCCTAATGCATCCTGAATGATCTCGAGTCCAAGGAATAAGTGTAGTGGACCCATGTCCATCATTAAGAACCAGTCATGTAGAATCCTCTTGATTGCAACAATCACTGAAGTCGAGTAACTGGTGATCAACAAATCATCAATGAACAGAACTAGGAGTAGAA
>JZKD02S1670871.1:726539-745991 GCA_000966675.3 Picea glauca | reverse complement strand
AGCCCTCTCTGATGCAAGCCCAGGTCGGTAGTGATGGAGGCTGGTACTGTTGACAGGACAAGTCTGGCTGAGAAGAAGAAAGATGGGCCCTCAAGGGCCATGCTCAAGTCGATCCTCTCTGGTACTCCATGTCTGGGATCATGTGGGCCTCGAGACATGATCTACTAGTTATCCCTAGATATCGGGGATAACATACCCGAAAGCTTTTATGCTATGATAATATAAAGACTTCCGCATGTTCTTAAATCTTTGATGCTTTTCTATTGTCTCTCTATTATGCGCACATTGTGACTTCATTTATTTTCCTGTATTTGCATCCGTTGTTCCCTGGTACTGCTAAGGCATAGTTCGCTCATCCAACTAGTAAGGTTGTTGGTAATCTGGTGTAAGGCGTCGGTGGAGCAGTGGTAGTAAGTCCCGCTAGGCAGGAGGCCGCTAAGGGCAGTTGTAGCTGTGAAAGTTTGCCGAAAACCAGTTATAGGCTTCAAATAGAGTTGCAAAAGCACCGATGGACTTCGGGCGGTGTGGTTCAAAATGCTAAGCACAGTAAAGCAGTTAACCCGACGATATTGGTTCTGACGGAAGTAGCAGAAATCAGAAGACCAGATGGTGGAGGGAGATTGTGCATGAGACAAGCTGTCAATATTTCAAGCTTCATTCTCTTACAGAGGAGGCCTCTGAGTTTACAAATGTGTATATGGAAGCGCGCATATACGGAAGCTGCACATATACGGACGCTGGATATACAAATGATGCGCGCATATACGGAAGCGCACATATACGGATGACGCGTGCATATACGGAAGCATGCATATACGAAAGTTGTTGCATATACGGAAGCTGCATATACGGAAAACGCATATACGGAAGAAAGCATATACGAAAGCGCGCATATACGGAAGCGTGCATATACAGATGGCACATATATGGAAGGTGCATATACGGAAGCGCGCATATACGGAAGCTGCATATACGGAAGTGTGCATATACAGATGGCGCATATACGGAAGGTGCATATACGGAAGCGCGCATATACGGAAGCTGCATATACGGAAGCCAAAATGCACATATACGGAAGAGAGATTCTGTATATGTACATTTTGTCTTCCGTAAATCTCTCTTCTATATATGCGCATTTTGTCTTCCGTAAATGCGCATTTAGGGAAGCCATAATGTGCATATACGGAAGGCAAAATGCGCATATACGGAAGAGAGATTTTGTATATGCGCATTTACATAATCCAAAATGCGCATATACGGAAGATCTCTTCCATATATAGAGCTTCCGTATATGCACATTTTAGCTTCCATATATGCACATTTACGGAAGCCAAAATGCGCATATACAGAAGATAGAATACGCATATACAGGAGATAGCTTCTGTAAATGCACATTTTGGCTTCTGTATATGCACATTGTTTCCTTATGCATATACGGAAGCGTGCATATACAGACGGCGCATATACGGAAGGTGCATATACGGAAGCGGCACATATACGGAAGGTGCATATACGGAAGCGGCGCATATACGGATGGCGCATATACGGAAGCGTGCATATACAGAGGTTGCACATATACGGAAGCGTGCATATACGGAAGCATATACAGAAGCTGCGCATATACGGAAGGTGCATATACGGAAGGGTGCATATATGGAAGGTGCGCATATAGAGAAGCGCACATATACGGAAGGTGCATATACGAAAGCGCGCATATACGGAAGCTGCGCATATACGGAAGGTGCATATACAGAAGCTGTGCATATACGGAAGTTGCATATATGGAAGCGTGCATATACGGAAGTTGCGCATATACGGAAGCGCACATTTACGGAAGGTGCATATACAGATGGCGCATATACGGAAGGTGCATATACGGAAGCGCGCATATACGGAAGCGGCATATATGGAAGTGTGCATATACAGATGGCGCATATACGGAAGGTGCATATACGAAAGCGCGCATATACGGAAGCCAAAATGCACATATACGGAGGAGAGCTTCTGTATATGTACATTTACTGGCCAAAAACTTTGGCCAAAAACTTTCGTAGTTCGTAATATCTTATTGGCCAAAAACTTTGAAGTCTTATCGCTGCCTTCACTTCCCCCAATGTTTAAATATTTCTGCTATCTAGTCATTTCATGCCTACTCCTTGTCTCCCTATCTCAAACAATACTTTCTTTATTATATTCGACAAGTATATGTTACCTAGTAGCCTTGTTTTCAGTCATGCTAGATTTCTGTCACCCAATAAAAGGAAAAGTGAAAAAAAAACCATTACTATTTATAATCATAAATTTCCTTTTCTTTATCTTTTTAGTATTATATGTAATAATGTGTCTCCTCCAAATATGTGTGGGAGGTGAGAAAAAGTACTATTATTTTCAGCGTGACTGTACCAAAGTACCATTATTTTCAGTCATGCTCGATTTCTGTCACCCAATAGAGAGAAAAGTGGAAAACAAGCGGTTACTATTTATAACCATAAATTTCTGTATAAGTGGACTAATTATTATTTTTATTTTAATCAAGGTCATTTTTAAGTTTATTAAAGAGAATACAAATTCACGCATATATATTATTTTTTCATTATAAATTTCTGTATAAGTGGACTAATTATTATTTTTATTTTAATCAAGGTCATTTTTAAGTTTATTAAAGAGAATACAAATTCACGCATATATATTATTTTTTCAGGCGCGTTTGAAAATGAAGGATGACGTTTGGGTATCATTGGTACGCATAATGGTAATTTGTTCCTTCTATCGATAAGTGTTGTTCGAACTACCTCATTCATTATTTTGAATTTTTTTTGCATAGCCAAATGTGCATAATTGCTTCTCCTACTTCCCAATTTTAGGGATTTGGGTTTGCTTGTAGTTACGTTGGCTTCCGATCCAATTTGGCTATGAGGGAATTGTTCGTGTTGCAGTGCACAAGGACTTATTTTCTCTTTGCTCCTTTGCATTTGTATAGTATTTAAAGGCATTGTATATTGGTATGTTTGCTAATAGTTTGAGCAATAATAGAAACTTGACTCTGCTCTAGTCTAGAAACATTTTTTTTTATCTTTATGAGAAGACTATTAAGCATCATTGCTTCTTTGCTTTGAATTATTGGTTTACCACATCAAACAAAAAAGGAAGGAATGAATTTCCTTCTTTAAACAACATCATTTCATCAACAAGTAGTTAAATATACATTACTCCGTTAAATACACTTTACTTAATCAAAGAATATGAAGTTAGGAACACATACTTTTCCTCTAGACCACATTCTTTTATAAATGGCATCTTATGGAATTCCTCCTCCCCTCTAACCCCCTCCTCAAAGGTTGTGTTATGAAATTCCTTCTCCCCTCTAACCCTCTCCTCAAAGGTTTTCAGAGTGTTCAATCATTATCCCACTTTTAAAACTTTAAAAATGACGTCTTATGAAATTCATCCTCCCCTTGAACCCCCTCCTCAAAGGTTTTCAGAGTGTTCAATCATTATCCCACTTTTAAAACTTTTAAAAATGACGTCTTATGAAATTCCTTCTCCCTTTGAACCCCCTCCTCAAAGGTTTTTATAATGGAGTGTTCAATCATTATCCCACTTTTAAAAATGTAGGCATTGAAGATTATTGAATGAATGAATACTAACAAAACTAATGCTCTCATCCATAGGTTTAATGAGTTGGAGACCTCCATTGTTGTTCTTCATCACTAGGTTACAACCACATGGTCCACAACTTTCAACCTCTCTCTATATTCCAAAGGTTTTTTTACTATGCATTTTCATGATGCTCTGACCCATTAGATGGAGTTAGAAGAGGGATTATGGTTTACCAACAAGTATCACTTAGTACTAGCCATGTGTGGGTGTGTCTTGTTAAGAAATAGAACAAAAATCAAGACAAGAAATTGGTGGAAAAGGCCTCAAGCCATCTCATGTGGGTGAGTGCACAAAGTTGGTGGACAAAAAAATGGCAACAGGGTCAACACGAATGCACACTTGCAGGAATGCGTGCACATTCTCAGGAATGCGTGTGCATTCTCAAGAATGCGTGTGCATTCTCAGGAAAGCGCATGCATTCCCAATCCTATAGGTTTGGCAAAGCCCGAACCTCTAGTTAACATGCCATGTAGGTTTGTCGACAGGAACATGCACACATTCTTAAGAACATGTGTGCATTCTCGAGAATGTGTGTGTGTTCATAGGAACACACATGTGTTCCTTCTGTGCCCAATTTTTAAGGGACCATGGGCGCTTTTTGTACTCATTTTCACACCGTGCCTCGAGATTTTCTCAATTGGAGCAAGCAAATAGGACTAATAGAGGAGGATATTTTTCCTTGTCAGACATTTCCTTTCCATTCCATGCCATGCCTTTGCATGTCTTTCCATGCCTTGCCTTGCCATGCCATGCCTTGTCTTCCCATGCCATCCCACACCATCGCAAGACATTCCTTGTCTTGCCATGTCATGCCATGCCTTGCCTTGCCTTTCCATGTCATCCATGCATTTCCATGCAATGCCATGACATGCTTTTCATTTCCTTGCCTTGCCATGCCATGTATTTCCTTGACATGACATGCCATGCCATGCCATGCCTCTCCTTGACATTCCTTGCCTTGTCCTTCCAATCCATGCCTTGCATTTCCATGCCATGCCATGCCATGCCTTGACATGCCTTGCCTTTCCTTTCCATGCCATGCCATGCCATGCCTTGACATGCCTTGCCTTTCCTTGCCATGCCATGCCATTACATGCCTCGCATTGCCTTCACTTTCCATGCCATTCGTTTCCATATAATGTTTTTCCTTTCCATGTCTTGCATTGACATGCCTTGCCTTGCCATACCATGCCATGCCATGCCTTGCCTTCCCTTGCCATTCCTTTCCTTTCCTTCCCTTGCCAAGCCATGCCTTGTCTTTCCATGTCATGCCATGCCATACCTTGCGTTGACATGCGATGCCATGTCATGCCTTGCCATGTCATGTTTTTCCATACCTTTCCTTTCCATCCCATTCCATGATTTGGCTAACTACAATTACTCTAAAAGGTACTTTCATTATGATATTCATAAAACTAATTGTTTGTAAAAATATGGTTATTTTCATCATTAGAGAGAATTTGTTATCAAGTTAATTTAATAAAAAAATAATGGAATTTATATGATACCTTTTTTTTGCCTAAAAAATATAATTCTTGTACTAAATGAACAAGTTTAATGCGTAACAATTACAACCAAAGGATTCATTAATTATGTAATTCTACAACTTGTTATCCCATCTATCCTAAATAAAAATACATGCATGAGAATTTCAATGTCATAACATAAGCTCTCTTTATTCACATATCTAAGGTATCTTCATAGTTGTGAAACATGGATTATCATAATTAATAGGATTTACAAAGAAGCAAATGTCACTAAATAGGTTTATGTTGCATCCTTATGGTGTAGTATCATTATACTATTGATCCATAATTTCTTTTGGACTACATGGAAAAAAACATAACTTCAAGGCCTTATTTAAAATCAAAGAAAAAAAAACTAATCTTTCAACGCAATAAATTTTATAACAAGATATAGCATGTAGACCAAGACCTATCCTTTCCATGCCATGTCTAGATTTGCTTAGAATTGTCATGTATTTCCTTGGCTTTCCTTGCTTTGTGTTTCCTTGCATTTCCATACCTAGACCGAGATCTATACCAAGACATTGCCTTGTCGTGTCTTGCCTTGTCATGCCTTGTCTTCCCATGGTCCAGGTCATAGTCTAGGTCATGGTAATTGTGTAGGTCTAAGTCATAGTCTAGGTCATGGTAATTGTGTAGGTCTAGGTCTTGGTGTAGGTCTAGATCTAGGTCATAGTTTAAGTCTAGGTCTAGGTCTAGGTCTATGTCATGGTCATGGTTTAGGTCTAGGTCTGTTATAGCAATATTTTCCTCACCCTATGCAAATTTGCTCAGAAGGCCTTTTCCATTTCCCTATGTAGACTTGAAGTCCCTTTTTGCAATTCCTTGGGCTAAAAATAATATTTTTCCACATATACGCGCCCTAACTATTTTACAACATGCGTATATGCAGGTTGCACCATTACAACCCACACACATCGGGTTTTGTGCTGAAAATTAAAAAATGGTGTCAGGTTTCCATGTCACGTCATGGGATCCATGATCCTTGACCTTCCATATATTTGAAAGGTTCTAAATCAGTCATTTAGTTTCATTTTAAGGTTATAAATGGGCCATATCCAAGCCGTGGAAAAGAGGAGAAAAATTCAACTTTGAGAGAAAAGTTACTCTGGAGAAATTATTCACGTCATATTGAGTCTACATCCCTTTATCCTTTTAAGTTTGAACACATTGTTCAACCCCCAAGCTCTTCCCTAGTTGATTGAGAACTTCATTGTCTCTCTTATATGAACTTTCCTTTGGTGGAGGATTGAAGTCATGGAGGCCTATTGGCAGCCATATTAATCTTTATTTTTACAAGCTGCCTATACATGGTTTTTAAATTCTTGTCACTCATCACAATCTTTTCATTAAACAACGCTTGTTACTCGTCGCTTTCTGCGTACCTGCTTTTCGATTTTGTTTTCATACTCACAGCTGGAATTCATATTTGATTTCATCAAAGGGTTAATGTTCATATGGTTTATCGTCGATTTGTCTTATTTTGTCATGAACATGGTTGTTTTCATGGTTATAACCCCTTGGTCTCGAACACACCTTGGTTACATGTTTATTAAACCACCACCCATTTAGCATTCGACTAATGTTAATGGGGTTTTGATTTATAAAATCTTTGATTCAATTGTTTATTTGACATATTGATTTTTTGATCAAATCGTGGATATGCATAGGGTTGTTTTCAATAGTTATGATCTTTGTGTGTACCATTATGGCGAGGTGTCATTCCAAGTACCACATGGTGTTATGTTTTTGCATGGCCTCGTTCTACATGATTTTTCGCACACGCATAGCAATTAACACTCCCGCCTACCATTTTGAGCTGTCTTTGCATTTCATTGGGGAAGCTCGGGGCAATGGCTCTGCGCTTGTTCTGTCAAACCCTACCATCGAATCCTGTGTCGGTTCCTTGCTGTTAGCTATGGCTCTTGTAGTGAAAATTGAGCCTAACAGTGTCTAGACATTGTTATCGTTTGATAATTCCCGATAAGACTTAGAAAGGAATGGCTGGCGTGTCTTTGTTGAAAAGTTAGAGGGTTTTAATTTAACAGTCGCTCAAGAATTTGCGTTAACGTTCGATGGTTGTAGAGCTAAATAGGAGACGTCCAGCTTGAGTTAAAGGAAGATTTTATTATCCAAGCCACCGGTCTGCCATCGGTGGGACAAAAGTGGTTTAAAAACTCAAAGGTTGAAGAGCTTCCTTGGTCATTGTTGTTCACCTCAAGGAATATTACCAGCTGCGACCGAGGTATGCCTTTTTCGGCTCTAAAACTAGATGGCACGATCTATTAGCTATTGTCAAACAATTCGTTACCTGTGAGGGGAGATATGGTTTGGTTTTCTTATATCACTTGCGGTTGCTCATGAGTTTTATCGACTTTCCCCTAAACATGCCCTATTTTCTCCTTCGAAGTCTATACAAAATGGAAAAGCGTTTTAAAAGGCATAAATCTGATTCTAGCATGTTCCACCATTGTTTGATCAAGATTATTATTGTTCATCAGTTGAAATTAGACGGTGATTGTTGGGATGCCTTCCTGTTAAGAAATGGTTTTGCTAGCAGTGAAATAGGACAGGTTGACAAGTCTGTCGTCATAGAGACCCTCGTCGAGCCTACCATCCCTCCTCCTTCGCTCTTGCCCTGTGATCCTATTTCTAATGTGGAACCCTCGACCTATTCAGACACTACCCAACCCGACACTCTACCAGATTCGTATCCCAAAGGTGGTGTTAATTCTATTAAAAAATCCACAAGGAAAAAGTGTAAAGGCAATGTTGATATCAATTATAAAAGTAAAAAAGCCACTCGTTGGGTTTTATGATGTGCCTGAAATAAACCTAAGCCCTGTGTAGACCAAAACACAATTGTGTTAAGCGAAGATTTTGATTCGGAGATTGAAAGATTTTTAACTGAAGAATATCCGTATTCGTATGGACTTTGCTCTGGTAAACCCTATGATTATGTTACAAACCTTCCACCGTGTCTAAAAGACAATCCTGATTTCCCTGGAATCAAACTCAATAGTGAACCTATGGGTCAAATGGAAAATTCCCCTACTGTTAATACTATCACTGCTAATACATGGTCTATTCAGCCGCAATGTAGCGAATGTCAATCATGGCTCGATAGGTATTACAAAGACGTGCCTTTACATCAGTCTCAGATCAAATCCTTGGAAGACCAGGTGAATTTGCTAACGAAAGAGAATGGCAGACTACAATCCGTAGCCAAAACCAAGGATAAATGACAAAAAACCACAGGGTCTATTGTTTTTAAGAACGTGGAAGTAGCGGCTGCCATTGTGAATTCAAAGATTGCTTGATTAAGTCGAATCCATTAATCTGAGGTATGAATGTTTAAAAATAAGTTTAGGATGATTTTGTCTTTTTTTAATTAGGATACATGATTTGTTTCCACATATTACCTCTAGTCTGTTTTCATTGATTCAATAAAATACGATTCTAGTTATAATTATAACTAGCTACAGAATCGTGAGATTCTGTAGCTAGTTACTAGAATTCAAATTGCTTGTTTTTATAACAAAAAATGCATCTGAAATCTTTTATTTTTATGTGTTTACAGGAACCTACGATTTCTAAAGGAGATTTGAGCCACTAGTGGCATCTCTCAGCATGCTATTTTTTATGTTGTTTTAGAATAGGCTATTAGTTTTGATATCAAGTAGAATCTGGGAGGTTGCATCCCCCACAATTTTTAGAACAAATTAGATGATATCCACAGGAAATGTTTTGATCCTGTAACCTATATAAATGTATTGTTTTGTAAACTAAAGACCAACACTGCCTGGGAGCAGAAACTATGGATTTATGATTGACAGACTTGAATGGAAGTTGATATTGGTACAACTTTAGCTTCGATATATCATATTTTTATTCAAGTTTTGGTCATTTTGATTTGTAATTAAATTGTGACTACTTTAGATATAATGGTTTATTATAGATTGATGTGATGGAATTTATATGATGTCCTTGTTTTATGTCCCTTATATTACATACATTAATTACTCTGTTCAAATTTGAGATTAGAAGATTAATCTTCTTTGTTCATTGAACATTTATATACAAATTTTGACAGTCGGATTTATCTCAGTGTGACCATTTGTGAAATCATAGAATTGTTGTCACTACTTCTCTTATATGTTCTGTCATTAGCATTCAATCACTGCTGCTTCATGTTTACAAGAAGCGTTTGTAAGATTTGATGCGGTTTACCTTATCAAACAGCGAAAATTGGATACTGTATGCAAGACAAATGGGAGATGCGATTACAGGTTAGTCCCCTCGTTTTATTTCATCAGTTTAATTAATATAGGAATTTCCTGTAGTCTAAATACATTGTATTGTTTGTTATCTTTGTTTCTCAATTAGACAGTTTCTATTTCATTTCTTGTTTATAAAAGTTCTAAAATATCAAAAAGACCGAATGATAGTTTCGCTGTCATAAATCAATCCATATTTGATTTTCGTAGGTTTAGTTCAAAATTTGCATTCTGTAAATATTATACATATATTAGAGATATAATCATATGGATATATTGTACATATAATAAGTAGAACTACTATTTTATAAATATTAGTTAGTAAACTGTAAGTATATTTTAGATTTGTATATAGTTTTTCAGCGAGTGTTTTTTTTCATTAAGTTAGTTTCTTTAGTTTTTTTTTTTCACTTTCTTAGGACTTAGATCGGCCAACAGAGTTGCTAAACCCGTCGGAGTGGATTAATCCAAACGGCTTGGGTTAAGTAGACAACCCCAGACCAGATTCACTCCTCCAGTTGACGAGCGGTCAATTTCGCCCGTCAACAAGGCCCAACTAGAAGGGACTTAGTTTCTTGGTTCTGAACCGTCCCGACACAGAAGTTTGTAATTCATTCACTTCTAATGATAACATTTTAATAGAAATACTCTTTTCTCCTCCAATTAATGTCTTGCAAATATTTGAATTGTTATCTTGTGCTGAAAACCCATCTTGTGTTAGGATATTTAGACACTTAGGAGTTAGTTAAGATCTACTTGGTCTAATGTGTCATTAGGTAAATGTGTGTTTCTTTAGTATGAATTTGTAGTTAGGAAATACGACAGTCACGATATGTTCCCGACATAGAGTGATCCGACAGTTCATACTCTCATCGATCTTAACAACCATTGATTTGTGGCTTAACACCAGATTGGTCCATGATCTCTATTTAAAGAGCATGGAGGGTCATTTTCCGATGATCGATTGCGAGAAACTCTCTTGTAAAATCTCTTTGTAATATTTTTTCTTTTGCATTAATAAATTGCTCCAAGTGGTCATGTTGGCTAGGGTCGTGGATGTTTCCCCGTAGGGGTTCTACCACGTGAAAACATCAGTTTGTTGATCTTTGATCTAGTTATGTGAGTGGTTAATGAAGGTGTTCATCCTCTGTTGGAATACCTATGTTTTCGAACATGGTATCAGAGCCTGTTTGAAGACCCACTACTGTTGTAGATAGCGATCGTGAAGCCGAGTTGCCTCATATTTATTTTCTATCATTCCCATACATTTTTGGACTGATAGGACTGTTCCATTGTGTCTGGAGGGTTCGTTTCATTTAGGATCATTTTTTGTTTCACTCAAAAAGGTTTCTGTTTGCCCAAGATATGACCATTTCAGTCAGACATGGAGGTATAAAGCATGCATACCCATTTTTTAAAATTTTTTGCAGAGTATTATTTTGGTTTTATTTCAATTTTGTATTATTTATTTTTGGGTTTCTAATATTTTATATCTTTGTATGATCTTTGTCCCGTTCCCTGTCCAATCTCGGCAACTCAGAAACAGATAGGAAAAGGTGCATCTTCCGGGTAAGCTAACTGAGATCTAACCCTTGTTGTCATCGAGAAGTGAAATTTTTTTCTTGTGTGAAAAGAGGTTTTTTTTAGCATGCTCTCCAAAGCCGTCTTCCACAACAACAACATCCCCAACAGTCTTCCTAAAAAATACAAGTGATTCACTATAAGTAGCTTTAATATTTTATTTTAGAGTTCTTTATTTTGCATGCAACTTTTCTTTTATAAAGTAATTTCACTGTAAAAGTGATTCCCACTTCTCGTTATAAAAGTGGATCGCTTCATAAAGCATATTACACTATAACAAGATCTCCATGTTACCGTTTATGCCTTTTTAAAAAATGGCATAACTCTCACATTCGAAGTCCGTTTTCAGTGCCGTTTTTTTTTAAACTGCATAAATTTTTGAGATATTTCCATCTAGATCATTAGTTTTAGTTTTTAAATCCATATTATATTCATATTTAATATGGATTCTACAAGTAATCGATTGCTTACCAACAACAACTACTTCCAATGGAAATTTCATATGGAATATTTATTAATAAGTAAAGGCTTGTACCGGATTATCTTGGGAAAGGAAAAAGCACCCACTGATGATGATAAGAAAGTAAAATGGGCTAATAGGAGTGACAAAGCACACAGACTAATCAGAATGTCCATCTCTCCTGATTTAAGGTTTCACCTTAAATAAATTGATGACCCCAGTGAAGCTTGGAAAAATATTGGATCTGTGTTTGGTAAACTCAATATTATTTGAGCACAACAATTAGAAAATCAAGTACCAACCTTAAGTCTAAGTGATTTTTCTTACCTTGGAGACTATCTATCTAAGTTTAAAACACTCAAAATTTTATGTGAGGAATGCGAGATAAACATGGAGGAAGAGCATTACATCTATCTTACTCTTTTTAAGCTAGGTAGTGCATATTCTGTGTTTGTATCTACCTTTTATGCCATGAGAGAGGCTCTAGAGAAATATTATCAAAAACCCACTCTTGAGTCCTTTTGTGTTTCTTTAATTAGAGAGGAGGATAATATTATACAACTTTGAGTGATCAGCACTACAGGTACCTCCAACAAAGCCTTAGTTTCCCGGTAGAAAGATAAACCCATGTATCCCAAGAAGCAACATAAAGGTCCCAAATGCGCTTAGACAACTTCAATGCCTAATGGTGACAAAGGAGCAAAATATAAAAATAAGAAGACTGACAAACACTGCAAATTTTTTGATAAAGATGGTCATGATGAGTCCAAATGTTTCAAGAGGATGGCATCTTTAGAAGCAACGATGAAGAAGCACAACATCAATATTGATTCTACTTATTCTTGTTCTTCTTAGGGACATGCACTCTCCACTTCTGGTTTCTCCTTCAATAGAACTTCTACTTCTTCTTCTTCTTTTGATGAGTGGCTTATTGATTTTGGAGCATCTTATCATATGGCTAAGGATAAAGACATATTTTCTTCTCTAAATGAATGTAGCACCAAGAAAATATTTGTTGGTGATGATAGATCTCTTAGTGTTGTAGGATCTGGAATAGTTCAAGTAGATAATGGTCATTTCCATGATGTATTATGTGTTCCAAGTCTTTCTTGTAACCTTCTATCAGTATATCAAATCACTCATTTAGGTGAAGGTAAAATCGTAGAGTTTTCACCTCACCAAGTTGTAATCAAGGATCTAAAATATCCTAAGCATTTTCTTACAACTGGAATTGCTGATGATATTACCAGGTTGTACAAGTTCGAGAACTTTTGGTCATCATCTTTTTCATCAGTTTTTGTTGCTCATAGCGCTGACTTGATAAAACTTTGGCATGAGCGGTTTGGTCATCTAAACTATCTCTCATTGCAACAACTATGTAATCAATAGATGGTGACTGGTCTTCCTCCTGTTTCATGCCAAGATGGTGTTTGTGTCGGTTGTGTTCTCAACAAACATCATCGGGTCAATTTTGACAAACGTGCCTCTTGGCATGCCTCGGGCCCTTTCCATCTTGTTCACAGTGATTTGTGTGGTCCACTTTCTTCTCCTTCTTTTTCTGGGTGCAAGTATTTATTAACTTTCATTGATGATTTTTCCAGACATACATGGGTTTACTTCTTAAAACTTAAGAGCAAAGTTTTTGACAAATTTTTGGCCTACAAGGCCCTTGTAGAAAAGCAATATGGACATCAAATTCAAAAGTTAAGAACAGATAATGGAAGCGAATATGTGAAAAATAATTTTACAAGTTACTGCACTACACAAGGCATCCAAATGAAACACATTGTTCCATATACACCACGACAAAATGGTGTTGCTGAGAGAAAGAACCATACATTAAAATAAATGGTTAATTGTATGATCCAATCTAAGGGATTAAGCCTAAAGTATTGGGCGGAAGAAATCAACTGCGCAAATTAGATAGTCAATCGCACTCCCACAAAGGATCTTAAAAATATAACAATGGAAGAAGCTTGGACTAAAATTTAACCAGATGTAAGTCACTTCCCTGTATTTGGCAGTATAGCATGAGCTCAAATTCCTGATGAGAAAAGGAAAGAATTACAGCCTAAAAGTGAGAAGGGCATATTTGTTTGTTATTCTGAAGATGACAAAGGTTATAGACTTCTTCAACCACATTGTAATGAAATTATTATTAGAAGAGATGTTAAATTTGATGAAAATCTCTTGTCCTGTGAGCCTAATTTGATGATTGTGCCTTCTTCGACATGCGAGCCATCTTCAACATTTGTGCCTTCTTCTGTTCCTATTCTGGTTTCTTCTTCAGATGATGACAGTGAGGATGAAAATCGACCTCTGCATGCTCACCTTCCTCCATATGATTCCTTTGAACCTGAACCATCACTATTTCCACCACTTCCTAGATGAGTCTGTTCAACACAAGAAGTCGTTGGTGGTCTTGTCGGTGATCCTTTAGATCAACGTCGAACACATTCAAAGTTGTAGTGAGCCTCTTCTCGTTTGACTCAAGTTTCAGAGACTCGTGATCTAGAGACATTTGCAGAAGCTTCAGGTCATCTAGATTGGGATACAACAATGAATGAAGAGTATCGTTCTTTAATGGAAAACGATACTTGGGATCTTGTACCTCTTCCAAAAGAAAGAAAAATTGTCAAATGAAAATGGGTCTACAGAACTAAGTATGCATCAGATGGAAGTGTTGAAAGACACAAGGCTCGGTTAGTTTCCAAATTGTTTTCCCAAGTTGAAGGAATTGACTATAATGAAACCTTTTCCCTTGTAGCCAAAATGAATTCCATCCACCTTGTTCTTTCCCTTGCTGCCTCACATAAATGGGAGGTCCATCAGATGGATGTTAAATCCACCTTCTTGCATGGATATTTGCGAGAAGAAATCTACATGGAACAACCTCCTAGCTATGTCCAGAATGACTCTAGCCTTGTTTTTCACCTTAAGAAATATCTTCATGGTCTTAACCAATCTCCTCGAGCTTGGTATGCCAAAATGGGAAACTTTATTATTAACACTGGATTCTCTAGATGCCATTATGATCTTAATGTCTATACCAAGAAAGTATGAAGCCATCTCATAATCCTTGTCCTTTATTTTGATGACTGTATCCTTATTGGTAGTGACTCAAAAATTTCAAACCATGTGAAAACCAACCTTAAGAAGAAATTTGAAATGACAGACTTAGGATTTTTGCACTATTTCCTTGGCCTCCAAGTTTTGAAAACCAATGAAGGAATTTTTCTTTCCCAGTCTAAGTATGCTTGTGACCTTCTTCGTCACTTTCACATGGATGATTGTAAATCATCCCCTTCTCCCTTCCAGTATGGAGTCAATCTTATTGCCACCTGTACTTTTCCTGAAGTTGATGGCAGCCTGTAACGTCAGTTAGTTGGAAACTTCTTATACTTGATTCATACTTGTCCCAATATTTCCTTTGTTGTTGGTTTTGTTTCCCGATATATGAAAACACCCCATGAAAGCCATTGGAAAGAAGCTAAAAGGATATTTCTCTATGTTCGTGGTACAATTCAGTTCGGGATACATTACAATTCAGGGAACAATCCTTTATTAGTTAGTTTCACTGATTCAGATTAGGTCGATGACCTTGATGATCGAAAGTATACTGTAGGTTATGTTTTCATCCTTGGTTTAGGACCCATCACTTGGTCCTATAAGAAACAACATGCTATTTCACTTTCTTTAGGAGAAGAAGAGTATCGAGTAGGGGTAAATGCAAGTCAGGAAGCCTTGCGGATTTGACAGATCCTTTCAGAGTTTGGATTCGAGTAACAACATCCGACAAGCCTTTGGTGTGACAATCAGAGTGCCATCAAGCTCTCTAAAGACCTAGTTCAACATCAGCAAAAAAAATCACATCGAGCTACACATGCACTTCATCAGAAAGCTCATTCATGATCAAGTTATTGAAGTTCTTTTTTTCCATACAGAAGATCAAGTTGCAGACATTTTCACAAAGTCTCTTACAGAAGCGAAGTTTTCTAAACTTCGATCTATGTTAGGAGTTCAGGAAGTTGTCATTAAGGGGTGATAGGGTCTAATTCCTCCTTCCTTCTCCTATTGTGTCAACATTGTAAATCCTTCAATCCTCTCCCAAGTTGTTTTTAAGGGGGGATGTTAGGATATTTAGCCACTTAGGAGTTAGTTAAGATCTACTTGTTGTAATGTGTTGCTAGGTAAAAGTGTGTTTCTTAATGGGTTTCTTTAGTATGCATTAGTATGCATTTGTAGTTAGGAAATCTAATAGTCACAATATGTTCTCAACATAGAGTGATCTGACGATTCATACTCTCCTCGATCTTAACGACCATTGATCCATGGCTTAACACCGATTGGTCCATGATCTATATTTGAAGAGCATGGAGGGTCATTTGCTGATGATCGATTGTGAGAAACTCTCTTGTAAAATCTCTTTGTAATTTTTTTCTTTTGCATAAATAAACTGCTCCAAGTGGCCACATTGGTTGGGGCCGTGGATGTTTCCCCATAGGGGTTTTACCATGTGAAAACATCAGTGTGTTGATCTTTGATCTGGGTATGTGAGTGATTACTGAAGGTGTTCGTCCTCTATTGGAATAGATGTGTTTTAAAACATCTTTCTCATGTGGATCAAGTTCTACATCTACTCTCTCAGCACCAACTTTTCCTCAAACGATCTAAATGTGTTTTTGGCACCTCACAAGTTGAGTAATTGGGTCATATTGTTGGAAAGTCAGGTGTTAGGGTGGATCCTAAAAATATTGAAGCTATGCAGGATTGGCCTCACCCAAAGAATCTCAAAATCTTGCATGTATTTCTGGGTTTAACAGGTTATTATCGCAAGTTTTTTAAGAATTATGGAAAGATTTGGGAACCTCTCATTGCTCTCCTTAAGAATAACTTTTTCACTTGGACTCCTACAGTTGATCAGGCCTTTCAAACCTTGAAGGCAACCATGTGCACCATTCCAGTCCCGACCCTTCCTGATTTCACAAATACCTTTGTCCTGGAATGTGATTCTTTAGGGAGAGGAATTGGAGCAGTCCTTATGCAAGATGGTCAACCTTTGGCCTTTACCATCAAAAAAATGTCAGAGTGACATTTGGGTCAATTAATCTATGATTTTTTTTTTTGGATATTATACATGCAATGGATCTTTGGCACCCTTGTCTATTGGGGCGACGATTACAAATTAAGACAAATCATCAAAGACTTAAGTATTTTCTGGAACAATGTCCTTCCTCCCCGAAGCAACAAAAATGGGTGACTAAGCTCTTTGGATATGATTATGAGATCATTTACAAAAAAGGAAAAGAAAATGTGGTCGTTGATGCACTTTGAAGAAAATATGAAGATGAAGGGTCCCTTTTTTTCCTCTCCTTCATTGTACCAGATTGGCTCCAAGATTCTTTCCAGGAATGGCTACAAGATCCCAAAATTTTGCATTTGATCCAATAAGTTCAGGTCAATTATCCAATTTCCCGAGAGTACTCTTGGAATAATGATGAGCTTCGCTACAAACGTCGTTTGTATTTAAGTAAAAAATCACAACTTAAATCCACATTACTTTATGAGATTCATGCTATACCCACAAATGGGCACTTAGGGTTTACCAAAACCTATGACTGGGTCAAACGTTCTTTTTTCTGAGATGGTATGAAACAGGAAATTCAAAATTTTGTGGTAGAATGTGATGTTTTTCAATGAAAAAAGGGTGAAACAATTAAAGCTCCTGGAACACTACAACCACTTCTGATTCCACCTGCTCTTTGGAGGGATATCTCTATGGATATTAATGTCGGCTTACCTAAATCAAGATATAAATCAGTCATCATGGTGGTCATTGATCGTATTTCCAAGTATGCTCATTTATGTGCTCTTCAACACACATTTACCACCTCCACTGTGGCTCAATATTTCATTAATTGGGTCTTCAAGATTCATGACATGCCTCATTTTATTGTTTCTGATCGAGACTACACTTTCACTAGCAATTTTTGGCAATAACTGTTTAGGCTATAGGGCACCAAATTTCATCTCAGCACTACTTATCATCCCCAGATCGATGGTCAAACTAAAGTTGTCAACAAGTGTTTGGAAACACATTTGAGTTGTTTTACATCGAAAAGGAAACAATAGTGGGATCAATGGATACCACTAGTTGAATTGTGGTACAACTCTTCTTACCATACAACTACTCGCGTGACTCCTTTTGAAGAAGTATATAGACAAAACCCAGCTTCAATTCTCTCATACCTACCAGGTGTCTCAATGGTCCACGCGATTGACCAAATGCTTACATTTCAAGAGGATATTCTTTGTACCCTTAAAGATAATTTGGTTATGGCCCAAAATCGCATGAAGTGACAGGAAGTGTAACATCTCCGCCGTTATGACAACAAATGAAGTATAAATGTTTTTTTTGCATTAGGATAAAGAATCGTCACACACAATTCATAGTAACGCATAAACAACATGACATCAAAATTAAAAGTATTACAAGTGACACATCATCGAAATCAATAATGACACAAGTCAACGCATTAACATAAATGATAGCGATACATAATCAACACATAAACAACAACTAAATCAAGCATCATCATACTTAATGGTTGCACTTAATTAATGCATCATGATAATTATTAACGACACAATTAACACATCAAGATCATATGAAGTGAAATACCAATAAGAGATTAAATGTGCCATTGAATGATAATGAGTTAGCTGCCCAACCTACCCTGCAAGGTTAAGAACTCCAAGACACATAAGCAATGCTCAAGCCTAGGGTTCATCCGATTTATTTTGACCACTTAAGGTCTCAGAGATGGCGACTATTTTGAGGAACAAGGAGGTGTCTAATTCCCATAATCAATGACATATCAACATTATTCTAACGGCACAAGATAATATAATAAATAAATCAACCATGCATCTGCATTACTTTAATGGCGCAAGATAAATCAACATAAATTCAACAGTGCAAGAGTACATAAATACTAAATCAATCACATATCACATTACTTTCAATGCGCAAGAGTAAAAAATTCTAAACAAGCACACATCCACATAATTATTAATGCATGAGTAATCATCAACGTTATTTGCAAGGCGCAAAAGTAATGATCAATTCTATCTACATGGTGCAAGTAATCTAATTACCAAAACTGGTCATAAATCACATTAAGTTCATGGCGCATGAGAAATTTTCTCTATTTTACATGGCACAAGATGGTATAAATTTTTATTCAATCATATAACAACATTATTTTAAGGCGTAAGTGTAACCATAGATGTTATTTTCATGGCGCAACGATGAACCTCTATTTTTATTTCAAGACGCGTGATTAATAAAATTACTAAATTAAACAATAAATCAACATTATTAAGGTGTGCATGCATGATCTAATTACTGAATTAAACATAAATCAACATTCCTTCCACGGTGCGCGACTAAACATAAATTAACAATAAATCAGAGATTCCCTGAAACCCTAGTTAATTAAAGAAGAACAATCATAATTAAGATAATAGGAGAGCTTCAAGTCCAAGTTAAAAATTTCATTTGAAGGTTTAAAAGAAGGACCAAGCTTGCATGAAAACCCCTTTAGGAAAATTAGAAATAGTAAATACTTACCAACTGTAAAGTTTTTCCTAAGAATACAATTAACATTTATTATCCATTATGTGAACCCAACACTTACAATAATTATAAGGATAACCTCACTAATTCCATAGTCATTTCAATTTCTATTTAAGTGGGAATTTACACTACACCTTTAACATTAACATAACTCAAATTTTATTCCAAACAATGTTATTCTAAGGGTTCCTTGAAAGAAATAAGAGTGTATTCTACATAGTAGTAAGAATTAATTATTCATTAAACAAGAGTTTCATTAGATCCTTGTAAAGGAGATCACTACATGCAACTTTCATAGAAAAATCCTAT
>JZKD02S1670871.1:679803-719543 GCA_000966675.3 Picea glauca | reverse complement strand
ATGAAGCGCCAAAAGTCATGTGGGCCCCGTTTGGGTAAGTGAGTACATCAACTTCCCGGGGTCGTAACTTTTGCATACGATCTTTGTTTTAGGCGTGTGATAGCTCGTTGGAAAGATATCATCGAGGAGATTCATTTTGGGGGATAAATCATGCCTTTGGCTATCATTGAGAATCTATATCTCGAAAAACCTTCATTTGGGCCCTAAAAATGGCCCCAGAAGTTAAAACATGCTAAAAGTAGTAAATTGCCAAAATTGCGAGAAAGTTGTTTTGAGCCATTTGTAAAAGGTGGGTGGCCACCGATATTCACCTAGATCAAATAAGGAAGTAAGTTAGGGAGGAAGTATGAATAGAAATAGTTCATAGTGTGTGGGGATTTCGCCTTATAGTAGAATTTATTTTCTACCCCCATTTTTTTGAAAAGAAAATATGTATATATGTATATTTATAATTGCTTAACTGATCTATAATTATCTAAATGAACATTGTTGTTCTAAATTATTAGTAGATGTGTGAGTCTTGTATGTGCTAGCTACACATGCATTCCTTGCACATGTACACTAGTATGTATAAGTGTTTATTTATTTATGATGTTGTTTATTTGATGTGGATGTATGAACCTTGTGTCATTACCCTTGTATTCTAAATTACTCTAACTTTGAGACAAAGTTTCTTGAATGGTGGGTGTATGTAACAACCCTAATTAACTATTTAATTATCATGATTGATAAATATTAATTTAAATAATTAATAAAATAAATTTATGGAGTCTTTACTATAATATTATTAAAATTGGTAGTTGAAGTAATTAATGGGAGGGATAAGGTGGTTGAGGAATTAATGGGGGATAAAGCGTTTGGAGAATCATAGGAGGGAGTGGGATTCGAGGGAGGAGGATAAGGGAGAGGGGGAATAACTTGGGGAAGGATCTTTGGTTTTTGGAAGGAAAACAATTTGGGAAGGAGGAGGAAGAAAGGATGAAAGTTTTAGTGAACAATTTGTCTTAAGGACTCTCACAAGAACATAGTTGTTGCTGGGAATTTTGCACTTGGGGCCCAAGAAACTGCAAGAACTCCTAGAGCTAGGGAGTCAGAGTGGGTGTTCCTAGTTGGCCGAGAAGTTAATACTTAGTTTGGGCAAGATCAACATCATCAACTAGGAAAGGGCTAAATCAACTAAGCTTTAGGTTGAGGTAAAGACCTTATGCATTTTCTTATACCATTATATTGTTGTTAATTATTATGCTATTAGTATGTTGTTGTTGCTATGCTAATTATTATGTTGTTGTTGCTAAACTGTAAATTGTTATGATGGTAGAAGAATATCAAGAAAGGAAATTCTAAACTAAGTAGCAGTGATTCAAGAAGTAGATTAGAAAGTATTTATGTATTTATTTATTTTTATGAGTCTCGGTAATCGAGGCCTTACAAAAAATATCATGTAAAAATGTCATTAAACTAGTTGAAATAAATTAATAAAAATAATGAATTTAACCTGAGGCCTGATAATGAGGCATTACCTTCATGCCCACCTTTTAAAGAATTAAATTCAACCCACCTGTCCATTAACAATGCATCTATTAACCCATCAAGTATTATGTTAAGGGCACACTTGTTATCTCACTGTGATTACGCCTGAGCCATGCTATCAGCTCTGGGACCACATCCAACATTAACCAATAAGGATCTAAAGGGAAAATAATATGCATGGTTCCATCGCATTGAGTCATAAATCATACCTCACATTGAATCCGCATCCGTAGGGAGCTTCACAAAAATTCAAATTTTTTTTATTAAAGGAGAATCAACAGGGATACGACCAGAAGGAGGTATCACTCCTTGCACAATTTAAGGAAATCAAGCTCAACTCTGAGGGGTCAGTGCTGGTGCACCCATACGAGTGATACAAACATTTTTGAACCACTATCTCATCCTATCGCTGCATGCGCACCCTCGACCAGAGGGTGCATTCGACCTCCTGCGACGAATGAGTCCATAGAGTGGACCAAGCTCCAGCTAAAATGGGGCTAAGGAAAAAGTGAATAGGTCGATCGGCTCTAGAACACCCAACCTCTTCCCTTATATTGGATTCACCAGTCAATGCATGTACAAATAAAAGGAATTTACCTTTTGTGCATGACCCGAAAGGGTTCAGGGAGTAATCTAGAGGGAGAAGATTTGGCCAGAACAATATACAGGTGAAGAGCCCTGCCAAAGTGTTATCACAATTCCCCCTCCCTTCTCGATTTAGCAATGGTAACTGCTTCCATTAAAACAAGAATAAAAATGCTCAACTCCAATTCAATGTTGGGCTGCAAGTGCGTTTCTCTCTCTAGGATATCGATGGCTAAGGATGGACCAGGAGAAAGTGTCTAAGAGAAGGTTCGGAGGGATCATGGTATCAATGGAATATCTTGGACAATCGCTAATAAGAAGGAGCCTCCATATAAAGATCCATAAATGAGCTCGAAGAAGTTCATCTCCCTTTTCCTGGAGAGAGGAGAAAGGAACCTAGTCCCTCATATTGAGCAATTGGGAAGAGAAAGGAGGAAATGAACACTCACTGGTAGAGTGATAGCTGCATGAAGATCGCCATGAGGAAGAGAGTCGGAAAAGGTTTAAGGAACCATGCTACAAGGGTAGATGGAACTGAAGGATAACCACTAAAACTTATCAGAGTGGTTGTGAAGTAGCTATCGACCAAGAAATTAACCTTCGAGCTCAGACTCGTAAGAATTAAAATTTGGTGCACAAAAATCATTCAATCCAACGACAAGAATAAAAGTAAAAGTAAAATGGTGGAGGTTAATATCGATATTCTGAACATTTCCTCATCAATTTAATACCGCGTTGATACATCAAAATCATCTAAACTTCATTGATTTTGTTGAATAAAATCATTGGTTCCATATTCATTTGAAGTTACAAATTACAGTGCGCTACAAATTTCTAAATATAACAATCATATTTCACCATCAATTTACATACAAGAATGTACATAAAGATAAATTTAAATAATTCCAATGAGCATACATGAGTACAACCTTCGATATAACAAGTCTATTTAACCTTCTTAAATTTTTGAAAACCATAAAATACCATAGCCAAAGACGAAATTCAAAGTTGATAATTCACAACGATGCTCCTTCCGACCTCCTGCTTTCTAACCCTAGAGACTTCACCGATACCTCCCAACCAACGCTAGAGGTACTCTTCTCCACCCTTATCCCCCCAAGACAAAAATGGGACACACAAACACACAACCAGTAATCATATAGTTCCCATCTCGCCTCGCAAGTTAGAGCCACCACTCTCTCTCAAGCTGGGTATCCCAACTCTCACAAGTAAAACTAGTCCAAATTTCTGCAACATAACCTTACCCATAACTAGTGATCCCTTACCCCTTTTTCCCATTTTCTTTATAGGAGTTTCCTCCTTGACACCTTGCGACTTGCACATTTAATTCACTTTTTAAATAATTAATTAATAATTATTTCCCGTATACACTTATCACCCTTTCTCTTAGTTGCACAAGTAAATCCACAATTTATTTCAATAAATGTTAATTTCCCTCACCCATCGTAAAAGCTCTCCTAAAATCACTCCTAGTTGTCTCTTTATTCCCCTTGTTTCAATTAATGAATGACGCCTTACTAATTCCGAGTTAAGTTAAAATAGGAATCCTCTCCTAGTTAAACTAGTGTTAACTAGACTCTAGATTCATTTCTATGTTTGCACAATTCTTTCATGCTTTAGTCCTTTATTATATTAAATTTCATTTTGGCATTTTATTGAACATATGAGTATAATCTTAATTCTTTAGACTCATTTTCTTTTTCTTAATTTCTCAACTAGATTTACCTCCGTAAATTAATTTTGTTAATAGTTATAGTTTAGCCTCTTTACAAGAACTTAGAATTAGGATTAAAATTTAGAATAGGCTTAGATTTTTATTGGGGTTACAATTACTAAATTCATTCTTTAATTAATTAATTCATTAATTAATTTTGCAATGATCAAGTTTTTACAAGGTTTAATATTCTCTCAAAGTTTTCTAGGCCACCTAGATTCATTGACTCAAGTTTAATTCCACGACGTGCCCTTCAAGACACACTCCATGCTCCAAGGGGGAAACTCACCTTTGATTCAATTTTTTAATAACATGATGTTCCCTTCAAGATTCACTCCATGCTCCAAGGGTGCCACTTGCCTTTGACTGGTTTTGGTAGTTTTCCAACCCTTGGAGTCAAAACTCTATTCAAGAGACCTTGTGAGAGACTAAGGGATTCTGAGGAATAAGGACCCTTTCTTATTGTGTTCCCCTTAGAAATCTTCGTGAGCGATTGTCTTAGTCTTCCTTCTCGACATCATGTATCTCTCAAACTAGGTAATCATTAGCCTACAATTCGAGCCACGATGGGAGTGCTAGTAGGCTGTGACAGGGATGTTTCCACACCTCTCCCTCAATATCTGGTCTATGTGCATGGCCCCTTTCCTCCTTATGTGAGTCAGATTAGTAAGCAATCGTCAGCCTACATTCATCAAAGAAATACTTTCAATAATCCATATCCAACATCATAATATATAATTGATCATATATCACATATGCATAAATGAAATACTCAAACGAATACAATCTACTCCTTGACTCAATCCGAACTCCAAGGAGGTCCATTGATGCCATCAACATCCTCAATCTATCAAGTGTCCTGCACACTCAGGGGAAACTCATCAATAACATATGTCAATACATAGATATCAAACAACATAATCATAATCCATCAGCATCAACATCATCACAAGAATCCATAAGTGAAATAGATAACCACATACTATAACCAGATTAGTTGCACGCAAGTTTCCTCAAAGAATAAGTCAATAAGATGTGCTTGCAAGAGAAGGATATTACATACACCCCCTTTTGTTTTAAACTTCATCCCGAAGTTGTACAGTATATAAAATGCAGTATATAAAGCATCTGACAAGATCCATATCTCTAAACTATATAAAAAAGGAACCGTTCACGCATATCATATGCATCCTCCCAGGTAGTCGAGTGTGGACTATACTTGTCCTACTAGACCTTGACCTGATAGAGTGTTCGATATCGTAGCTGTCGAATGTGATGGTATAGAATGTTTATTGGTTCCGGCATGATTGTACCCTCGTCTGAAACCGCAAGGAGCTCATGTCAATCTTATGTGTAGGATCACTAACTTAATGTCACGAAACAAATACAAGATAAACATCATGTATACGCCTCCAAGAATGAGGTAAGGACAGTCGATTGGCCACGAGTCCCTTCCTTTCCACAACTTCAAAAGTCCCTACAACCTAGGAGAGAGCTTAGCACCCTTTCTGAACTTAATCAAACTCTGGTGCGGTTTCACCGACAAGAAAACTCGGTCGCCAACTTCATAGTTGCGGTCAACCTGATGCGCATCAACATAACTATTCTTTCGATCTTGTGCGTCTTAATCCTTTTTCTTATAGTTTTCAATTGTTTTTCCATTTCTTGGATCATTTCTGGTCCCACCAGGACCTATCCTCAAGTCAAACCCAACTCAATGGCATCCGACACGGTCGCCCTTAGAGAAACTCAATGGTGCCATCTTAACAATACCTTGATAGTTGTTGTTGTATGCCAACTCTACCAGTGGAAATCATTATCCCCAAGGTTTATGTTGGTCCATTACATACATACACACCATATCGTCCAAAAAATTGGTTCATTCTTTATGTCTACCCATTGTTCTCAGGGTGATACAATGTATTAGAGTTAAGTTGGGTTCCCAAGGCCTCTTCGAAACTATTCCAAAATTGTCCTGTAAACACTGATCCTCTATCGAATATGATTCTTTTTGGCATGCCAGGAAGTCTCACAATCTTGTTGAAAACAATTCCAGCTATGTCTGGTTCCTGATACATCATACGCACAGGAATAGAATGTGCACTCTTCGTCAGAGGGTCAACTACCATGAAAATTGAGTCGTGCCTCCTTGCCGTTAGTGACAAGACAAAAATGAATTCCATCGAAATGACCTCCCATTTCGATTCTAGAATAGCGTTTGGATGTAGTAATCTTGCCTGATATCTATGTTCATCCTTCACTCACTGAAATTCTAAGCACCTCGCCACATAGCTAACTAAGCCCTCCTTTATCCCTTCTACAAGAATAAGGGCTTAAGGTCTACCCTCATCTTCGTGACTCCTAGATGAGCCATGTATACTGCTCTATGAGCTTCATTTAAGATCAAAATTCTTAATTTTTAGTTAGGCGGTACATAAATCTAGTTATTATACCTCATCAATCTATCATGGTCCGATGTATATCCTTTAAACTTTGGTACGGTAATGGTGTCTTGTCTAATAATTTCCTTAACCTCTTTATACTAGTCAAAGAATCCCTTGTCGAAGATTCGTCTAAAGAGGTATCACCGAGAATATGTTTGGTCTCATATGCAATGCATCTGCCTCTCTGTTCACCATTCATTTAATGTACTTATTCTCAAATCGTATTTGCTAAGTAATTCTGACCAATGCTTTTGCCATACGTTCAAGTCATTATGCGCAAAATGTATTTCATTCCACAATGATCCTTTTTGTTCAAGTTTCCATCCAATTAGATAGTGTCTCTACATTCTTTAGGTATGCATAATGGCCAAAAAATACCAATCATGCATTGCATAGTTCTCCTCATGCCTTTTTAATTTCCTTGAGATGTAGGCGATCACTTGACCATATTGTATCAATACTCTACCTAAACCTTCCTTGGAAGCATATGTGCATACCAATAAATCCTTGTCCAAGTCAGGGACTTTCAGTATCAATGTTGTCCTCAACATCCCAATGTGCCTTCAAAATGCTTCCGCACACTGCTTGGTCCATACAAATTCTTGTTTTTCGTTTGCAATTCTGCGATCAGATTTTCTATCCTCGAAAAAACTTTGACGAACCGTCAGTAATATCTTGCTAAACCCAAAATCTATGTACTCCTGGTATGTTTGTTGGCGTAGGCCATTGCATAATAGCCTCTACCTTCATTGGATCCACAATGATGCCTTCACCGGATATAACATGCCCTAAGCAATGAATCCTTGAGAGAATTTCGACAGTTTCCCATAATTTGTGTTCCCGTAAACACTGTAATACTGAGTTCAAAAGTTCGTCATGCTCCTCCATCGTCCGAGGATATTTCAATGTGTCATCAATGATGTTAGGGACCTAACCCCTAACGTAGTTAGAATAATATATTTCGATGTAATAAAGGTCAATATTAATAAGGCCTAGCAATAAGGAAGAATAAATCCAATATGAGAAGACCTAATAGAAGCTTTCACTTCTAGAAGGATATTTCTCTAAATGGTTTTTTTGATAGACATATTTAGTATAAATAGGAGTTGAGGGTATGAAAATTTTTGTATTGGATATTATTTTAATAGAGATCTTCTCTGCTGGAGGTTTCCCCCTTGAAGAGGCAAGTGAACATTTCTCTCAATAATCAATGTACTCTTTCTGGTGTTATTCTGGTATCATTTTGGCATTATTGTGTTGTTGTTCTGGTTATATTGTTGTTCATCTACCATTTCTAGATATTTATTTATGTTTTGCATACTTTTTTATATTTGGAATATTACAAGTGGTATCAAAGCACCTTCCTCGGTAGGAAATAGTGGGTTAATTTGTTTTCAGGGTAGATACGTATTCTGGCATCTTTAAGCTACAAAGATATGTAGTTAAGTGCATAAACCTACAGTTGAGGATTCATAAACATAGGAAATACAAGTGGTACTTACGAGAACATCTGTTGGCCACCCTTGTAACCCTTGTTGGTACCCCTTCGAGTGGTAGTGCATTAGACAACACCTATATACAGATCGACCTAGATCTATTGAATCCCTCCACAGATAAATCAATCGGCTGCCGGACTCGGGAAGATACTCTCTAGTACCTAGGTAGTCGGGTAGTATGGCTAAGGGCATGATCGGGCCTCCTTAGTTATCGCCCTAAGATATTGGGATGAGTACTACTGTTGGACCTTGCACATATATCAGAGAGCTATAGCATAGGAAAAACCCTTTTCTATAGAACCCTTGAATACCTAACCTTTGGGGACAGAAACAAAAAAATGGAACATACAGGATCTATTGCTACGCAAGTGTGTTTCGTGCATTCAAGTTGCCAAATTACTACACATTTCTTCCTCTTAATAATTTGGGAATTTCATCACTGCAATATTCTTCATATCGGAGTATAACTCCGCAGGTGTAAAGTATGGATCATGTTGGCACCATTATTTGAGACCTATTCCATTGGATTTCTCTCTTCTTTCTTATCACATTCATACCTATATTTTTTTCAACAAATTTGTTTTCTTTGTGTGGCCCCACCTACCCCTTTTCAGTTCCCTCATCATCATGGTCCATACTCGTAGCCAATACTTGGAAGCTTGCTTCAATAAATTGCACTCTAATTTCACAGAGACCCAATAAGAAGTGATACATCACAGTGCCAATATTACCACCATCAATAAAATCATACATTTCTCCATCATCACCTCAATCGAGGAACTCCGACAAGACCTCAAACAAGACATTACTACCCGTCTTGAATCTTCTTCTATGATGATCTGCACCAAGATGCATATCCCTATAGATCCTCCATTATCTGACCCACCTTTACATACCGAAGGTGAAACTTCCTCTCATTCCCATAATTTTCAGCCCCATCACTTTCAGTGTGACCTCTGCGTTCCGCGTGTTGATGTAACCAAATTTGATGGATCAGATCCCACTAGGTGGGTAACTCAAATGGAATATTATTTCTCTTTGTACGACATTACATATCAGTTGGCCAAACTTTAGTATGGTGTTATCCATCTAGATCAAGAATGTTGGAAATGGTGGTAATGGAGAAAAGATGCCTGCCAAGGGTATGTTTCTTGGACACACTTAGTGGAAGAGATTTATGAACACTTTTACATTGAAACCAACTCTTGAGGCTGTTTGAAAAAGTTGAAGGAATCTGGCACAGTGGAATACTTTATAGTTGATTTTGAGTGATTGGATTTTCATAGAGAGGGCATGTCTAATGATTTTTTCTGAGAATGTTTTGTCAGTGGCCTCAAGGATGATATTCGTGCCCATGTCCTCATGGATCGGCCTCAGAGTTGGGTGAAGGATACTAAAATAGCTAAGGAAGAACAACCTATTGTCTCTTCTCAAAACCAAAAACCATCCTTTATTCCTCGCACTAAACCGGTAACTCCCACTCCTTCTCCACTAAATATCCAAAAATTGACCAGGGCCGAAATGACTGAATGCCAACTCAAAGGCATTTGTTATAATTGTGATGACAAATATTTTCTGAGACACAAGTGTAAGGAACAAAATATTTTTATGGAAATATCGGAGGATGTTTCAGAAGAGGATGTTGAGGCTCCGCTTGTGTCTCTATCACTTGAACCCACTGACATAACCCCTCCATCAGACCCTCCCGAAGTACAACTGATCATTTCCCTAAATTCTCTCACAATCTTCTCCACTCCCCAAACCCTCAAGCTAATTGGTTACATCAATCATAGGAAGGTCATCATTCTTTTTGATAATAGAAGCACCCATAATTTTATTCATCGCCACATTTACCAAGAAATTAATTGTTATATCCATCAAATCAATAATTTCCAAATAATGATTTCCAATGGTGGGTCCATAAAATGTGGAGCGCGTTGTGAAAATGTGCATCTCCAAATTGGTGAATACCACCTGAAATATCATATGTTTTCTATATACATGTGTGGTTGTGACATTGTGTTGGGTGTAGAATGGCTAAGGACTTTGGGTCCCATTCTCATGGATTTTGAGGAATTAACCATGCAATTCGACCAAGAGGGCCACCAATATAAGTTCCAAGGCATCACTGTCAGTTCCCCCAATATCATTACTTCCCATCGCATGGAAAAGATGCTAAAAAAAGTTCATTCTTACATTATTTCCCAACTCCATGCCATACAAGCAACTGAGACACCCTTTGTGTCAGAGTACCTCCAATCCATCCTCTCTAAACATCAAGTGGTTTTTTCCCACTCCCTAGGGACTCCATCCTTCCCATGTTGTTCATGATCATTCCATTACCGTTGTCCCAAGAAGCCTTCCTCCCAATATTTGTCCCTATCGTCACCCCTTTTCCCAAAAAAATGAAATTGAGAAAATGGTTCAAGAATTGCTCAACATAGGTGTTATCTTACCTAGTACGAGACCCTACTCTTCTCCTGTGGTCATGGTACTTAAGAAAGAAGGTTCTTGGTGCATGTGTCCTAAATTTCCCGCCCTCAACAAACTCACCATTAAAGACAAATTTCCCATTCCTATCATTGATGACCTCTTGGATGAATTCAGTGGCACCCAGTTATTTACTAAACTCGATCTTCATTCTAGATACCACTAGATCCGTTTGAAAGAGGAAAACATTTCTAAGACTTCCTTTAGAAATCATTAGGGCCACTATGAGTTTTTGGTCGTTCCCTTTGGCTTGTGTAATGCTCCCTCCACTTTCCAAAGCCTCATGAATCATGTCTTCTGTCCTTTTATCCATCATTTTGTCTTAGTTTTCTTTGATGATATCCTCATCTATAGAAAAACTTGGACAAACCATCTTTCTCATGTGGATTGAGTTCTCCATCTACTCTCTCAGCACCAAATTTTCCTGAAACAATCTAAATGTGCTTTTGGTGCCTTAGAAGTCGAGTACTTGGGTCATCTTGTTGACAAGGCCGACATCAGGGTGGATCCTAAAAAGAATGAAGCTATGCAATATTGGCCTCACCCAAAGACTCTCAAAAGTTTGTTAAGAATTAACAAATTATTATCGCAAGTTTGTTAAGAATTATGGAATGATTGCAACACCTCTCACTGCACTCCTTAAAAAGGATTCTTTCACTTGGACTCGAGAACCTACTCAGGATTTTCAAACCTCGAAGATGGCCATGTGCACCGCTACAGTCCTGGCCCTTCCTAATTTCACAAAGACCTTTGTCCTGGAATGTGATGCCCCAGGGAAAGGAATTGACGTTGTCCTTATGAAAGAGGGTCGACCTTTGGCCTTTACTAGAAAACAATTGTCTGAGTGAAATTTGGGAAAATCAATCTATGAAAAGGTTATGTTGGCTATTATGCATGTCATGGATCTTTGATGCCCTTATCTATTGGGGAAACACTTCCAAATTAAGACAAATCATCAAAGCCTCAAGTATTTTATGGAACAACTCATTTCCTCCCTAGAGAAACAAAAATGGGTGACTAAGCTCTTTGGATATGATTATGAGATCATTTACAGGAAAGGAAAATAAAATGTGGTTGTTGATGCACATTACAAAAAATATGAAGATGAAGGGTCCCTTTTTTCTCTCTCCTTCATTGTACTAGATTGTCTCCAAGTTGTTTGCCAGGAATGACTACACGATCCCAAAAGTTTGCGTCTGATACAACAATTACAGTCCAATTCTCTAGTTTCCACAGGGTACTCTTGGCTCCATGATGCGATTCGATACAAAGGCCATATGTATTTAAGTAAACAATCAACACTTAAATCCATGGTACTTTCTGAGCTTCATGCTACACCCACAGCTGGGCACTCCGGGTTTACCAAAACCTATGACAGGGTCAAACATTGTTTTTTCTGGGATGGTATGAAACATGAGGTTTGTAATTTTGTGGCTGAATATGATGTGTGTCAATGCAACAAGGGAGAAATAGTCAAATCTCCTAGCACACTACAACCTCTTCTAATTCCACCTCTAATTGGCGGGCTGCCTCTATGGATTTTATTGTAGGCTTACCTAAATCAAGAAATAAAACAATCATCATGGTGGTAGTAGATAGTGTTTCCAAGTATTCTCATTTTTTTTCTCTTCAACACCCATTTACAACATCCACTGTGGCTCAACGTTTCATGGATTAGGTCTTCAAGCTTCATGGCATGCCACATTCTATTGTTTTTTATTGCAACCCAACTTTCACCAGCAATTTTTGGCAAGAAGTGTTCAAGATACAAGGCACCCAATTGCATCTCAACATAGCTTATCATCCCCAAACTGATGGTCAAACTGAATTTTTCAACAAGTATTTCGAAACATATTTGAGGTCTCTTGCATCAGAAAGGGAAAATCAGTGGGCTCAATGGTTACCACCAGCGTGGTACAACAGTTCATACCATACAACTACCTGCATGACTCCTTTTGAAGCGGTATTTGGACAAAATCCACCTTCAGTTCTCTCATATTTTCCAGGTGTCTCGAAGGTTTAGGCGGTTGACCAAATGCTTACAATTCGAGAGGCTATCCTATGTACCCTCAAAGATAATTTTTTCATTCCCTAGAATCACATGAAGCAACAAGAAAGTCAAGGTCACTCTGAACGTCAATTTGCAGAAGGGGATCAGGTGATTCTTCGACTGCAACCTTACAAGAAAACACCCTCAAGGTTGGCCATTGTGAGAAACTAGTGCCCAAATTTTATGGTCCTTATACCATTCTCAAGTGTGTGGAACATGTGGCCTATTAGTTAGATTTTCCCATTCATTCTAAGATCCATCTTATTTTTCATGTTTCCTTCTTAAATGAGGTGATTGGAACTAAGTTCCAAACTTAAACAAACTTTCCTGAGTTGGACGAAGAAGGCTCCATTTGGCTACAACCACAAACAGATTTGGACCAGCGTGAGCATCGTCTCCTTCAACGAACCATCAAGGAAGTGTTAGTCCAGTGGAAAGATACAACTCCAATAGATACCACTTGGGAACCAACTACCACTCTGCATCAATTTCCACATCTCAAGCCTTGAGGACTAGACTATTTTTAAGGGGGATGACATGTTAGGGACCTAACCCCTCATGTAGGTAGAATAATATATTTTGATGTAATAAAGGTCAATATTAATAAAGCCTAGAAATAAGGAAGAATCAGTCCAATATAAGAAGACCTAATAGAAGCTTTCGGTTCTAGAAGGATCTTCCTCCAGATGGTTCTTTTGATAGACATATTTAGTATAAATAGGAGTCAAGGATATGATAAATTTTTTCTTGGATATTATTGTAATAGAGATCTTCTATGTTGTAGGTTGCCCCCTCGAAGAGGAAAGTTAACATTTCCCTCAAAAATCAAAGTACTCTTTCTATTGTTATTCTGGTATCATTTTGGCATTATTGTGTTGTTTTTCTGGTTATATTGTTGTTCATCTTCCATTTCGAGCTATTTATTTCTATTCTTCATAATTTTTTATATCTGGAATATTACAAATGAACACATGAATAAAATTTCCCAAGAATTCATGGAACACCCCATTCATCAAACTCCTGAATAGCCCTAGGGCGTTTTTCCATCCCAATGACAACAATAAACTCGTAGTTTTCGAACCTCATCTTGAAAGTGGTCTTAGGGATGTCTTCCTCCTTAATTCATAACTGGTGATAACTTGATCTCTAGTCAATATTTGAAAACACCGTCGTGCCCTTCACTTAATTAACAAATTGTCTATTCTTAGCAATGAATATTGGTTCTTGATCGTTGCCTTATTCAATTGATGGTAGTCAATTCAGAGTCTCCTCAACCCATCCTCTTCTTATAAAAAAAATAACAGGGGCACCCCAAGGAAATGCACTTGGATGTATAAGTCCTAGGTCCAACAACTCTTTCAATTTCATTTTCAACTCCTGTAACTCAGGGTTCGACATCCGATGAGGCGTTCTTGCTATAGTTTCAGTTCTAGGTTTCAATTCAATGGTAACCTCTAGCTCTCTTTCGGGCAAAAAACCTGGTAACTCTTCTAGGAACACGTCCGCAAACTATCAGACTACCAGAATATTTTCTAATCCTTCCGCCATGCCCTAGTCATTCATTGCTAAGATTGGATATAAATTACATCTCTTGCACATGCTCTTATGCAGTTGTCGGGAAGAAATGAACCTCAAGAATGCTCCCTGGTTTCTTCCTCTGATCACTCCTCTATGTCCGTCATCATCGGTCAATGCAACTACTTCATCTTACCATTGAGTATCATATCATGCAATTCCAACCAATCCATGTCGATCACGACGTCATAAGATCCTAATATAATGACGTATAGGTTGGACTTCATCACAAAATCTCCTAGGTTACTGCGACAATCGTAACCTTTCCTTCAACTTTTTATTTGGCACCTGAAGCCATTTCTACGTATCTAAACTTGTCATGTTAAAATTCCTTTATCATAAATCCTTTCAATGTTGCACCTGAAATGAAGCTCTCAGTAGCACCGAGATCTATCAAAATACTAAAAGTTTGATTGACGATCATACCGACGTCTCGAGCACAGTGGACTAGTGCTCATCCTAGTGATTGTTCACTATGGAATGAATCTTATGGGCCTTGACTAAATCTACAACTGTAGTGTGTCTTGTTGACTCGACCGCTCTGGCCTTTTCAACCAGATAGTATCGCTGGTAATGTGACTCTCCACATGTCCAACACCCGGTCTTCCATCCAATACTTATGGCCCCCGAAGTAGAGGTTGTGGTCCTACTAGCCTGAGATCCTAGTCTATTTTGCTAAACATGCCTAAAAAACAATTGTTGTAGATGTCATGGTTCCTGATGTAGTGGTCCTCTGTAGGGAGTCCCCCGCTAAGGAGTTGGTAATCAGGGTGTCGTAAACATGGATCCTCACGACATAGCATGATACCTTGATGTATGTCAGGTTGCAGTCTGATGTTCCAACATACCTGAAGTCTTTGTCTAATCGGTCCTATAGGAGTCCTTCCCTGTCCCTTGCTAGTCAGCTCTTCCTCAGCTATGAGGGCCTTCTGGAATGCATCATGCAACGTCTGAGGCACTAGGATCCTCCCCTTGATAAGAATGTTGAAGTTAAGACCAAACACAACTTGTTGACCTTTATCTTCTCGGTGTTCAGATGTGGAGCATACCCAAGAAACTCCATGAATCTACCCTCATACTAGTGCACCGCACAAACACCCTCTCATAAGGAGTGGAACTCATTGCACTGGATCTCAATGAATTCCTTTGACAAACATATCTCCCAGAACCATGCATCGAATTGTTCCTATGACACGTCTTCAACGACCATGCTCAATTAAGGTAGAATTGTCTTCCACCATAGAATGGCGCTTTCCCTTAAGCTAGAAGACCTTCCTATGGACATTCAAGTTGGAGGTATATTCATGAAGCACAACGCACATCGCCATCCTATCCAACCATGCCCCAACAACTGAGCCATCTTTGGCACCCATGAACTCAAGAATATTTCCTTCTTGAGTTCGTTGTGAATGCTACCACTGCTGGCTGGAGCGCGTCGTGAACCCTCATTGGGTACATGCGCCCTAACCTCATCTCTATATAGTCAGTTAATCAAGGCCTATGAAATCCTGTGAAAGGACCTCATCCAAACAACCACATCCCCCGCAACAATATGCTCTGGTCCAATCACTTGTTCTTCTCCTAGGGGTTAGACCCCTTTGGAATGGTAGAAATTGGAGACATCAAACCTCCTCTCCTAGCACCATGTCCTCTACATCCACGACGTCCTCTAACCATGATTACCGCATGGTCAAGTTTGAATTTTAATAAGTGATAAGTTATTAATCAGGTGTTTACTATAGTGGAATTTGTGACGATCCACAGTCATGGGGTTGAACCCGCTCTTATACCATATGTAACATCCCCATTGTTACAACAACAAACGAATTACAAACATTTTTTTTGCGTTAGGATAAAGAATTGTCACACACAATTCATAACAACACATAAACAACATGACATCAAAATTAAAAGTATTACAAGCGACAAATCATCGAAATCCATAACGACACAAGTCAACGCATCAAAATAAATGATAGTGATACATAATCAACACATAAACAACGACTAAATCAAGAATAATCATACTTAGTGGTTGCACTTATTTAACCCGTCATCATAATTATTAATAATGCCATCAAAAATGAAGATCTTCTGAAGATAAATACTAATAAGTAATTAACCCTGCCACTGAATAATAATGAGCTACCCTCTCAACCTACCTTGCAAGGTTAGGACCTCCAAGACACATAAGTAACGTTCAAGCCGAGGATTCATTCGATCAATTTTGACCACTTAAGGTCTCAGGGTTGGCGACTATTCTGAGGAAAAAGGAGGTGTCTACTTCCCATAATCAATAACATATCAACATTATTCTAAAGGTGCAAGAGAATCTAATAAATAAATCAACCATGCATCTGCATTACTTTAATGGAGAAAGAGAAATCAACATAAATTCAACGGTGCAAGATTATATAAATACTAAATCAATCACACATCACATTACTTTCAAGGCGCAAGAGTTAAAAATTATAAACAAGCACACATCCACGTAATTATTAACGCATGAGTCATCGTCAACTTTATTTTCAAGGCGCAAAAGCAATCATCAATTCTATCTACATGGCGCAAGTAATCTAATTACCAAAACTAGTCATAAATCACTTTAAGTTCATCGCACATGAAAAATTTAGTCTATTTTACACGGTGCAAGAGGTTATAAATGCTTATTCAATCATATAACAACATTATTTTAAGAAGCAAGTGTAACCATAGATGTTATTTTCATGGTGCAAGGGCAAACCTCTATTTTTATTTCAAGACGCACGATTAATCAAATTATTGAATTAAACAATAAATCAACATTATTCAGGGTGCGTGCGTGATCTAATTATTGAATTAAACATAAATCAACATTCCTTCAAGAACGCATGACTAAACATAAATTAACATTAAATCAGATATGTCGTGAAACACTACTTAATTAAAGAAAAAAAATCTTAATAAAGATAATAGGAGAGATTCAAGTCCAAGTTAAAAATTTCGTTTGAAGGTTTAAAAGAAGGCCCAAGCTAGCTTGAATACCCCTTTAGGAAAATTAGAAACAATAAATACTTACCAACTATCAAGTTTTTCCTAAGAATACAATTAACATTTATTATCCACTATCTAAACCAAACACTTATAGGAATTATAGCGACAACCTCACTAATTCCATAGTCATTTCAATTGTTATTTAGGAGGGAATTTACACTACACCTTAAATATTAAAATAGCTCAAATTTTATTCCCACCAATGTTATTCTAAGGGTTCCTTGAAAGAAATAAGAGTGTATTCTACATAGTGGTAAGAATTAATTATTCATTAAACAAGAGTTTCATTAGATCCTTGTAAAGGAGTCCACTACATGCAACTTTCATAGAACAATCCTATTTATTCTAAATAGACATTGACATTGACTAAATATATCACCTAATAGTGTCATTAAACCAGTTGAAACAAATTTAAAAAAACAATGACTTTAACCCGAGGCCTAATAACAAGGCACTACCTTCACGCACACCCTTTTAAGGAATTAAATTCAACCCACCTGTCCATTAAAAATGCATCTATTAACCCATCAAGCATGTTGATAAGGGCACGCTTGTTATCTCATTGTGATTACGCCCGAGCCATGCAATCAGCTCCAAGACAACAGTAGACGTTAACCAATAAGGCTTTAAAGGGAAAATAATACGCACGGTTCCATCGTCTTGAGTCAGAAATCATAATTGACATCGAATCTGAGTTCGTAGGGAGATTCACAGAAATTCATAAATTTTTATTAAAGGAGAATCGATAGGGATACGACCGGACGGAGGTATCGCTCCTCACAGGATTTCAGGAAATCGAGTTCAAATCTAAGGGGTCGGCGCTGGTGTACCCATACGAGCGATGAAAATGCGTGCGAACCACTGGCTCATCCTGTAGCTGCATGCGCTCCCTGGACCAAAGGGTGCATGCCACCTCCTGCGACGACTGATTCCATGGGGTGGAGCAAGCTCCACCCAACCTCTTCCCTTATATTCGATTCTTCAGTCGATGCATGTACAAATAAAAGGCATTTACCTTCTGTGCACGACTTGACAGGCTTCAGGGCGTAATCTAGACCGAGAAGATTTGGCCAGAACGATATACAGGTGAAGCGTCCCACCAAAGTGTTATCACAGTACCCCCTCCCTTCTCGATTTACCATTGGTAACCTCCTTTGCTAAAACAAGAATAAAAAGGCTCATCTCCCATTCAATGTTGGGCTGCAGGTGCGTTCGTCTCTCTAGGATATCGGTGGCTAAGGATGGACCAGGAACAGGTCTACAAGGGAGGGTTCAGAGGGATCATGGTATCGATGGAATATCCTGGCGAATCACTAAGAAGAAGGATCCTCTATCTAAGGATCCGTAAATGAGCTCGAAGAATTTCGTCTCGATTTTCCCTGAGAGAGGAGAAAGGTACCCAGTCCCTCAGATTGAGAAACCTAGGAAAAGAAAGGAGGAAGGGAACACTCGCTGTAAGAGTGATAGTTGCATGAAGATCGCCACGAGGAAGGGCACAAGAAGAGGTTGAAGGAACCATGCTACAAGGGGAGATGGACCCGAAGGATACCCACTGAAACTTATCAGAGTGGTTGTGAAGTAGCTATCGACCATGACAGTAACATCTGATCTCAGACTCTTAAGAATCTAAATTTGGTGCACGGAAATCATTCAATCCAGCGACATGAATAAAATTTAATTGATCATTCAACCAAGAAAAATAGTGGAGGTTAAAATCGATATTATGAACATTTCCTCATCAATTTAATACCGTGTTGATACATCAGAATCATCTAGGCGTCGTGGATTTGCTTGAATAAAATCATTGGTTCCATATTCATTTGAAATACAAAATTACAGTGGGGTACAAATTTATGAATATAAAAATCATATTTCGGTATCAATTTAACCTTCTTAAATTTTTGAAAAACATAAAATATCGTATTCCAGGACGAAATTTGAAGTTGATCCTTTGCTACAACGCTCCTTCCGGCCTCCCGCTTGCTAACCATAGAGATTTCACCAGTACCTTCCAGCCAAAGCTAGGGGTACTCTTCTTCCCCCTTATGCTCCTGAGCTGCAAAGGGGCCACACACATACACAACTAGTAATCCTCTATCTCCCAGCTCGCCTCGCAAGGTACAACCACTACTCGCAAGGTATCCAAACTCCCACAGGTAAAACCATTCCAAATTTCTACAGCATTACCTTACCCATAGTCAGTGATCCCTTACCCATTTTTCCCATTTGCTTTATAGGAGTTTCCTCCATGACACCTTACCACTTGCACATCTAGTTCACTTTTTAAATAATTAATTAAGAATTATTTCTCCCATACATTTGTCACCCTTTCCCTTAGTTTCACAACTAAATCCACAATTTATTTTAATAAATGTCAATTTTCCTCACCCATCCTAAAATCACTCCTAGTTGTCTCTTTATTCCCCTTGTTTCCAATTAATGTCTGACGCCTTACTAATTGTGAGTTGAGTTAAAATATGAATCCTCTCCTAGTTAAACTAACGTTAATTAGACTCTAGATTCCTTTCTATATTCGCACAATTCTTTCATGCTTTATTCCTTTCTTATATTAAATTTCAATTTCGAATTTTCTTGCACATATGAGTATAATCTTAATTCTTTAGAGTTATTTCCTTTTTCTTAATTTCTCAATTGGATTTACCTCCTTCCTAAATTAATTGAGTTAATAATTATAGTTTAGCCTCTTTGCAAGAACTTAGACTTAGGCTTAAAATACAGAATAGGCTTAGATTTTGATTGGGGTTACAATTACTAAATTCATTCTTTAATTAATTAATTAATTCGATAGTGCTCAAGTTTTTACAACGTTTAATATTCGCTCAAAGTTTTCTAGGACACCTAGATTAATTGACTCAAGTTTAATTCCTTGATGTGCCATTCAAGACACACTCTGTGCTCAAAGGGTGTCACTCGCCTTTGATTCAATTTTTTAATAACACGACATGCCCTTCAAGACGCACTCCGTGCTCCAAGGGTGTCACTCACCTTTGACTGGTTTTGGTAGTTTTCCAACCCTTGGAGTTAACACTCCATTCATGTTACCTTGGGAGAGACTAATGGCTTCTAAGGAATAAGGACCCTGCTTTATTGTGTGCACCTTAGAAATATTTGTGAGCAACTTTTTCAGTCTTCCCTCATGGCATCGTGGATGTCTCAAACTATTTAGTCGTTTACCTACAATTCGATCCATGACAAGAGCACTAGTAGGTTGTGATAGGGATGCTGCCACACCTCTCCCTCAATATATGTTCTATGTGCAGGCCACTTTACTCCTTATGTGAGTCATATTAGCAAGCAATCGTCAACCTGCATTCATCAACAAAACACTTTCAATGATCCATATCCAACATCATGATATATAATCGATCATATATAACATATGCATAAATGAAATACTCTATCACATATGCATAAATGAAATACTCAAACCAATACAATCCACTCCTTGACTCAATCCGGAGTCCAAGGAGGTCCATTGATGCCATCGACATCCTCATTCTATCAAGTGTCCTGCACACTCATGGGAAAATCGTCAATGGAATCTGTCAATACATAGATATCAAGCAACATAATCATAATCCATCAACATCATCATAATAATACATAAGAAAAATAGATAGCCACATACTATAATCGCATCACTTGCACGCAAGTGCCCTCAAATAATAATTCAATAACATGTGCTCGCAAGAGGGGGATGTTATAGGAAGATCAAGGTCGCTCTAAACATCAATTTACTAAAGGAGACTAGGTGTTTCTTTGACTACAACCTTATAAGCAGAATTCACTCAAGGTTGACCATTGTCAGAAATGGGTGCCCAAATTTTATAGTGCTTGTACCATTCTCATTTGTGTGGGACAGGTGGCATATCAGTTACCTTTTCCCAGTCATTCTAAGATCCATTTTGTTTTCCATGTCTCCTTCTTGAAGAAGGTGATTGGAACTAAGTGCCAAACTAAAACCAACCTTCCTGATTTGGATGAAGAAGGATCCATCTGGTGGTAGCCACAAGCATTTTGGACCAGCTTGAGCATCATTTGCATCAGTGAACCATCAAGGAAGTGTTATTTCAGTGGAAAGATACAACTCCAACAAATGCTACTTGGGAACCAACTTCCATTCTGCAACAATTTCCTCATCTCATGCCTTGAGGACAAGGATGTTTTTAAGCGGGAGGACATGTTAGGGACATAACCTGCCTAACCCATCACGTAGGTAGAATAATATATTTCCATTTAATAAAGGCCAATATTAATCAGGCCTATCAATAAGGAAGAAAAAGTAAAATTTAAGAAGACCTAATAGAAGCTTTCGATTCTAGAAGGATCTTCCTCTAGATTGTTCTTTTGTGTAGACATATTTAGTTAAAATAGGAGTAGAGGGTATGATAAGTTTTGTCTTGGATATTATTTTAATAGATATCTGCTCTCTTGGAGGTTTCACCCTCAAAGAGGAAAGTGAACATTTCTATCATTAATCAAGGTGGTCTTTCTGGTTATATTCTGGTATTATTCTGTTATTGTTCTGGTTATCTCATTGTGTTCTACCATTTCTAGCTAAAATATTTTTGTTTTTCATACTATTTTATATCTTGAATACTACGACCACCTATATTTATTGACTCACGTTTAATTATGTGATGTTCCCTTTAAGACGCACCTCCATGCTCCAAGGGTGTCAGTCACCTTAGAATTGTTTTGGAAGTCTGTCCGACCCTTGGAGTCAACACTCCACTCATTCAACCTTTTGAGAGACTAAGGGATTCTAAGGAACAAGGAATCTTCCTTATTGCATGCCACCTAGAAATCTTCGTGAGTGACTTCCTCAATTCACCCTTAGGACATCGCGGACCTCTTGAATTAGGTAATCATTAACCTATCATTCAGACCATAGCAAGAGTGATAGTAGGGTGTGACAAGGAGACTGCCACATCTCTCCATCAAATGTTTGGTTTCTTTGCATGTCCCCTTTTCTCCTTATGTTAGTCATATTAGGAAGCATCGTCAAGCCTGCATCCACTTACAAAAAAAATGTCAATAATCCATATATTTAAATCATACTATAATCAATCATATGTCACATGTGTGTAAAATGAAATACTAAAAAAAATACAATCCACTCCCTGACATAATATGAAGTCCAAGAAAGTTCATTGATTCCATCGACATCTATAACCTATGATGCATAGCCCCCGTTACCTTGGCGAGGTGCGCTGACCTCTCGGTCAAGGATCGTTCCAATTCTCTAAGCTGGAATAACTCTTTCGGGTCCCTGCTGGAACCTCCCTGAAAAAATTATCCACAGGTTCTTATGTGACTCCGCCCACGTGAACTAGCACTAGGCATAAGCCTCCTCCACGTGACCACTAGCTATGACTGCATGCCTATCAAAAGGCGTTTCACGATTTCGCGTGTCGGGTATTTGCATGTGAGTCACCCCGACTCTCCAGATCTCCAAAATCCTGAAAGGGGTCTAGTGCATGCTATCTCCTCCCTTATCCTCTTTCCATATGACCCCTAGCTATAACCTGGGGCTAAACCTTTCGAGCGCGTTAGGATTTCATGTATCGCGAAGTTGGAGGACCACTTACTTCCTTTCTCCTGATCCCCGAACTTGCGATATCTCCCTAGACAATCAACATTCTAGACCTCTCCATGATCCAATGGCTTAGATCAAATTGCAAAATCAGATTTTGTGAATCATCGCGACTCTTCCCTTTGACCTTTCCGAGTTGCGAGTCAGCGAAATGTTGATCTCTCGCCATGTGTCCCCTTTCGATGGACAATTTTGAGGATTTCGGGACTTGCGTTTCGTGATATCCACTCTCCTATGCAACTCCAACGAGGTTAAACCTTGTGCATGTTCCCTGGATCCAACGATTGTTGGTTCATGCGCTCCCATATTCTACGGCTTAGATCTAATCTTCTTTTTCTCTCGCTTCTCCTGTCTAGACGTAGTTTTGACAGTCCAGTTTTCCTCCTCTACAGCTGATGTAATGGTTGTCAACGCTCCTCCTCTTGAGATTTCAATTTCTTCCTGACTTGGAATATTTCCAACGTTTCAAAATCTTTGACATTTGATTCCTCTGTGAGCCTGATGAATTTGGTCTTGCCTACATTATGAAGATGTTGTCTCTCTTGAGCTTTGGCAATGTAATTTATCCTTAGCCCTGACACACACTTGTGCTCTGCATGCAAACTTGCACTGTACTCTTCTGAGCTTCCTAATCCTGCTCAATTTCTAAGGGACTCGGCCCTCTGCTTATTTAGAATACTTCTGGTGCCTTCTTGACACATTTGCGCTCGACCTCTTGATATTTTGAACTTGAAACAAGTTCTCTCTCTATCTGCATGCACCCCTTGCGCTCTGAATAGCCTTTAGATGGTTGTCTTGCAACACTTCATCCAAGTGTTTTCATGGTGCACTCCTTGCACAGGTCTTCCTCGAGAGCGTTCAACAGATCTGTTTCCTTGAGCTTCAACTGCTCGGACGTCAAAGGTCTTTGTCCCTTCTTTCCCTCGAAGAGATGTAAGTGCCCTCTTGGCAACTTATGCTCAAGCACTCCTTGTTGATCTTGCAGAGTATTCAATAACCTTTTAAGTTTCTTTCCTTTGAAACTTCTCTTATATTTGAACTTGAAACAAAGTTCTCCTTGTGCATCCCTTGCACTCGCTCAATGCCCACTTGTAAAAGCTATACAAAATCCTCAGTAATTCTGTCTTCTTTTGTGCCTTCCTTTGCACAGTCTCTCCTTCAGAGTGTTCAGTAACTCTGAGGCTCCTCCCTTGAATTTATGATTCCTCTATTTTGTCTCGCCCTGCAGATGAAATCAAACACATACATCTACATCATAAACTCATGAACATGCACAAATTTCTTTCAAATTCGTAAATACATAAACATACGTAGACAACTCATATGCAAGAAAAATTGCTTTCTCTTGTATTCATATAAATGCATGTTTACAACTGTGTACAAAAAATCTGACTGCAACAAAATCTTGGCTCTTGTCTACCTCCTATCTCTTCTCTAATCTAATCTCATCTAAAAATCTAGATACAAAGATCTCTCTATGCTTTTACAAAAGAGGGATCTACCGATATTATCCTCTCCACTGCCTTAGTTCCATCACCATTTCATTAAGACACTTTAACCTATGACTCATTACATTGAACAAAGATCTAGGCCTGACACGAATCTAGACTTGCTTACAGTCGTTCATTTCAATGAACCTATCCACCCCTGTCCAAGGGCATGTATTTGGCATTTTATAACTCTTACACATAAATTTATAGAATTTTATGATTTGAATTTTGAAAATGAGAGGGTCGATGCCTCTCCTTATCTCCAAATGTGTGCTAACGTGTTTTTTTGTTGATGCATCCATCGAGGTGGAAATATGCTCCTGCATCAACCTGTCATGTTTCCTGCACATTTCAAAAAACTCATCAATAACATCTGCCAATACATATGCATCAAAATAAAAATAAGTCACAACACATCATCATGATGATATATATCCCATAATTGAAATTAAATCACAATGTACCATAAACATATCATTGACATGCAATTTTCCTCAAATAATATGTCTATAAAAGTGTGATGAGTGGAGTAGGATGTTACAGATCGAAAGAGGAAGAAATTAATCAAGAAATGACATAATAAGTTAATGATTTCAAAGGACAAAGCATTTCTTGTCATCATCATCATGATATATATCCCATAATTGAAATGAAATCATAATGTAACATGAACATATCATTGGCATGCAAGTGTCCTCAAAGAATATGTTTATAAAAGTGTGATGAGTGGAGCAAGATGTTATAGATCAGAAGAGGAAGAAATTAATCAAGAAATAACATAATAAGTTAATGATTTCAAAGGAAAAAGCATTTCTTGTCACTATGGAGATCCATGTTATTAGAAGAAAAAATTTGAACCCCATAGCAATGGTTCCAAAACTTATGTATTTCTTAAATATAACTTAATCAAATGTAATCCACATGGTAAAAGAGTTGGAAGAATCTAAGAAAATAATATAAATTCTATAGCACTAGGTTGAATATTACAAATTAGAAACAAAAAAGATCACTTGGTGCAAATAAATGTGTAGTAGAAGTGCAAGATGAGTTGAATGTAACTTAGAGGCTACTTGTAACATCCCGCTCTACCAATCACACTTTTATTAACCTATTCTTTGATGACTCTTACGTGGACGTGATCTGGTTATGGTACATTGTGATTTTGTTTTGATTTTGGATTATACATGATGATGATGATGTTGTGTTGTGACTTTTTGTAATATGATGTGTATATATTGGCAGATGATATTAATGAGTTATCCTCAGTGTGCAGGACATATGTCAGGTTAAGGATGTTGATGGCATCGATGGACTCCCTTGGACTCCGTATTGAGACATGGAGTGGGTTTTATTTATTTGAGTATTCCATTTAACACACATGTGATGTATGATTGATTTCAGTATGATTTATGTATATGGATTATTGACATTATTTTTATTAGTGGATGCAAGCTTGACAATGCTTGCTAATAAAACTCACATAAGGAGCAAAGGGGCCATGCACAAAAACCAAACATTGAGGGATAGGTGTGGTAGCGTCCCTATCACAACATACTAGGAGTCCCGCCATGGAAAAAACTCTATGTTAACAATTATCTAGTTTGAAGGGTCCACGATGTGGTGAGGAAAGACTGAGAAAGTAGCTCATGAATATTTCTAAGGGGTGCACAATAAGGCAGAGTCCTTATTCCTTAGAATCCCTTAGTTTCTCACAAGGTCGACCAAATGGATTTTTGACTCCAAAGGGTCAAAACAACTTCCAAAACAAGTCAAATGCAATTGGCACCCTTGGAGCACGAAGGTGCGTCTTTGAAGGGCATGTCGTGCAATTGAAACTTGAGTCAATAAACCTAGGTGGCCTAGAAAACATTGGAATGATTAGACCTTGTTAGAATAAAGTATTTATTTTAACAATAAATTGTTAATTATAAAGTCTAACAAAACTCTAAGCATAAGTCTAAGACTAAATCTAACTCTAAATTTAAATATAAGACTAAATGAATTATGACATGGGTTAAATATTTGAGATAAATCAATTTCTAGGAAAAAGTAAGTAAAATATAAAGATCTTACAAAACGCACATGTGTGCATGAAATTAATAAAAATAATTTTTTAATTAGAAATAAATAATAACCTCAAAGAATGGGTGTACATAGAATAGAATATTGAGTCAACCTGCCACTAGTCTAACTATAAGAAGACTCCTAATACAACTATAACTAATATCTAGTTAGGAGACACTCATTAAATGAGAATTTGGGGAACAAAAGGACAACTTAGAGAGAAAATAGGAACACATTGGGGAATGTGAGAAAATTTGGCTTTTTAAATAAAATAATTTTTTGTAATTAATTGTGCAAATTGGGGAGAGTATGACAAGTGTGTGAGTGAATAATAATAATTAATTTAAATTAAAAAGTTAATTATTTGTGCATGAGGACATGTTTCTGAGAGGAAAATTCTATAAAACAAATGATGTATAAGGGAAAAGGATCGGACCTTTGAGCACTGTTATGCTTCCAAATTTTTATTTGACTATGTTTTACTTGTGAGAGGTGGGACTCAAAGCCTGTGAAAAGAGTGGAATCTCTTCTTTGCGAGACAAGCTTGGAAGCTATTGTGTTCTAGTTTTTGTGCTTGGCCCCTTTGCGAATCAAGGGGGATAAGGGGGAAGAAGAGTACCCATAGCTTTGGCTGGGAGGTACCGGTGAAGTTTCTCTGATTAGAAAGAAGAAGTAAGAAAGGAGCGCAAGAGTTTTAAAGGAATCTTCATTAGACAACCTTCATTGGTCCCGATTGTTTTATATTCTACATTTATTTGTAGTACAAGTATATTAGCATGTTACATTTGGTATGGCCACTGTATAATCAATAGAAATTATTAATTCCAAATTGTTACAATTGTTTTCAAACGAATAATAGTTACAGTGTTTACAATTTTTAAATTTTGGCTGTAATTTTGAGCATTTCTGAACTTTATATTCAAGTGGCTTGATCCTCTTGTAAAACTCGAAATGATATTTTGTATGGTCTATGTTTTTATGAATTGTATTTTATTCCATATTTGAAGTTTTTATGATCGAAGATTTTAGTTGAGATTATTTTTAAAGATATTTAATAGTGTATTGTTCATTGGTAAATTTAGGAATTAATTCCTAAATTTGTATCGTGAGTTCTTTGTTGAATTTCATTTAAATCCTAAATCAATTCATATGGTGGGATCTCTATTGAATTGTATTCTAGATCCAAAATTTTGTATCATGGATTCCTTGTTAAATCATATGATAATTTATTTTTGTTGTATGGTGAATCCCCGTTGAATTTTGTTTTAATAAGAAATTACATCATGGATTCTTTGTTGAATTTGTTGACAAATTTGAATTTATTAGTAGTGTGGAGTCTCTGTTTAATTTTTATAAATCCAAATTTTGGGAAAAATCGTAGGACCACTGTCAAGATGTGATTATAAGAATCTTAGAACCCGATGGTTCGTTATGATTTTATTTTTCTTTTCCAAAGTTTGACTTTCATTTTAACCGTAGGTGTTAGCTCTTTTACCTTGATATTTATGCACGTGACCACGGGATAGAACCTAGAGTTGACGCAAAAAGGTGCTATTCATAGCTCTGAGACTCTAGCACTCTGAAGGTTTCTTCAACTCCAACACTCCCTTTCACCCAAAGTGTTACCTGCCAAACTCGGTCTTAATTCGTGGTTAACCGGATGATGTGGATTCTACCCTACTATTGATTAATTGGGTTGGTTGTCATTGATATCGAACCTTGAAGAAAGTCTGGTAGCGAAATTCAGTAGCACAAAGGATTGTTTAGTGGACCCAATTTTGTTTGATGGATAATTGTATGAGTTTTGATATATTTGCAAGTAAGACTATTCTATATTGATAGTACATGTCATGTCATTTCCGTTCGTATGAAGAACGTCACATAACTCCTCACAGTTAGAGAGTTATGGCCATGTGAAGTTGGAGAACCCTCAAGAGTCATCTAGAAGCCTAAAAAATTCAAAGTGTTTTCAAAAGAAATTATTTAAATAATAAATTTAATGGAGAACTCCCTAAAATAAGAAAAGTGGGATGCTACATGAAAGTATAAATAAGAGGCAAGTCTTTCTCATTTAATCACACTTGAACATATTGAATATCTTTTGTTGTGTAAGAATTATTGCAAGTACTCATTGATACATCTAAAGTTGTGAAAGTATGAGGTAGTACAAAGGGTTGACGGTGAAATTTTCAGAATTACAATGAATACTAAAAAAACCTAATTTCTAAGGTGTACACGGGATGACCATGTATTAGGGTGAGTACATATGTGGGATGACAGTGTATTAGGGTATGTACATGCACGAGATGATCCAAAGTATATTAGGGTGTGTACATGTGGGTAAATCCATGGAAACTTGAGAAGATGGAGATACAGAGCTTCTAGATTCTGATATCAAGCTCCCAGGAAGGTCTACAATGTTCATATAAATTAGATCTATCCATTGGTTCAAAAGGTATGTCTTATTTCTATGAATATAAATGGTTATGGATATTTGAGGATTCTCCCTATAGAGACTAGTGGCTGCATGGGATATTCTATATAAGTCATATCTACATTAATACAATGCTGGTATATTTATCATTGATACTTCTTGTTAGAGTTGAGGCACATCTTGTATTTCTTGGCATATGGCTAAGAGTTTTTTTGGTACATGGTTGAGAGCTTGTATTGGTTGATGTATTGAGAGGCTGAATATCAGAAAGGGTTTGAAGTCTAGATCATGTGAGAGTTATTATACTTGTTCATGATTACGCACACTTATGGCACATGACTAGAGAAAGATATATAGTTTTTTTAGTAAAGGTTATGTATTAGGATGCATGCACAGGGTACATATACAGTTTTGATACAGTGACATGTTACAAATATATGTGAAAGAAGTTACAGAGGGTCAAAAGTTTTCAAAAGAAAAAAACCCTAGTTTTCAGAAGGGCATGTACATACACGAGTTGCATAACAAATAGGTCATGTACATACGCATGTTGTAGAACTACAAGTCACGTATCTGTTGTATTTTGGTTGATACATGTTCAATTCAGGTACATGTTGACTGCAAGGAAAAATTACAGGTTGGTTGCAAACTAGTGGTAAAGGTTGGCACAATTGTACAGTGGTATATCTCATAGTGATAGTGTGATAGTGGTTCCATCATTCTACTTGTATTTCAGGGTGGTTGGACAGGGCAAGGATAGGTGGTTGTATCCATCATCTGGTTGTAGCTGAAAAACTTAAGGGGTTGTAGCCAGACAATTGGGGATTTGGAGCTTCCCTTAGGTTGTAGCTTGAGAAAATAGGGGGTTGGATCCTCCTTCCAATTGTAGCTGGAAAACAAAGGAAGTTGGTGCTTCCAATGAATGTAATTCTTCAAGACATATAAGAAAAAACATTCCCTAGTTTTCTCCCTCTTTGGGTTTCCATGTTAAAAAATTGGTGTATTGTGTATGTGTATGATTGCTCCTTTGTTCATTGTATATTTACCCTGCAATTATTTGATGATAATGCTATATTGATATAACAATTGAATTATATGGTTGAAAAGGATTAAATTGCTCTATTACTGATTTACGCCCCATCTCAGTAATCCAACAATTGGTATCAGAGTAGGTTCCTTCAAAAATCAGTTTAACCACTGAATGGTAGATCATGGAGAGAAACAACATGTATAAAAATGGAATACCACAGTTTGATGGACAAAAGTATGCATTTTGGAGCAGAAGGATGAAAACATATATAGAGGAACAAGGATTTGAAATTTGGCAATTAGTTGTAGATGGATACAAAATCAGTTCCACCGACAAATGAAAGAGAAATAAAACTCAGTCAAAATAATAGCCACAAATTCACTTTTGAATGGTATTTGTGAATCGATCTTCACCAAATTTATACATTGTAAATCCACTAAAGAGATTTGGGACAAACTTCAAAATATTTATGAAGGAGATTCAAAAGTCAAAGAAACAAAGCTTCAAACTTACAGAGGTCAGTTCGAACAATTAAATATAAAGGAAGATGAGAATATTGCAGCTTATTTCTTATGAGTCGATGAAAAAATAAATGGAATCATAGGATTGGGAGAAGAAATCAAAGAATCTGTAATTGTTCAAAAGGTACTAAGATCTCTTCCTATGAAATTTGACCCTAAGATATCATCACTATAAGAAATAACATATCTAGAATCAATAAGAATGGACGAACTACATGAAATATTCACAACATATGAAATGAGAACTGAACATGAAAATCTAGATATAAAAGAAACATCTTTCAAATAATCCAAAAGGTCAAAGAAAAATGGAAAGAAAAAATAAAAACAACATAACAACAACAGTGACATCTCGAAATATGATGAAGAAGTGGCCAACTTCGTGAGATGATTGAACAAGGGAACCAGTGGAAGATATATAGGTAAGCTTCCTTTGATTTGTTTTAATTGTGATGGTATTGGTCATTTTTCTAAAAATATTCCTCATAAGAAAAATAAGCGGAATGATGAAGATTACCCAAATAGAAAACAAACATTTAAAGGAAAAAGAACCACAAATAAAGTTTTGAAGAAAAGATTATGCACCAAAGAAGACATCTCATCATCAGATGAAGATGAAATGAGTGACAGTGAGACATAAAGAGTTCTATTCATGGTAGTAAAATAATCTGACAAAGAAGACACCAAAGAAGAATATGAAGTGGCTGAAGAAGAACATTCAAAGGAAACAATTGATTACCGAGAAGAATTTTTGTGTGCCATGGAAGTTATAAGAAGAAAAAAAAAGAAAAACAAGAATCTACAAGCGAAACTAGACAAGAAAGAAGACACTCAGGAAATAGAACAAATGATCACAAATTTGAAGGTTCAAATAGAAGATGATAAAAGAATTAAAAAAGAACTCAAAGAAAATCTAGAAGAAAGAGACACAATCATTTGAAATTTGGAAGCAAATATCATCACATTAAGAAAGGATCTTCAAAATAAAAATATGTAGAAAAACTCAAAATTTTTGGATGACATTATCAATAGTCAAAATCTCCATCATGACAAGTCCGGACTTGGATAAAATCAGATATACAATGGATCAAGCTCCAAAACAACAGACCAAGAAACATATCCAAAAATCTATGCAAAAAAAATCAAAAGGGATATGAAGATATACAAAGAATATTACAGGGACACTCATGCACCGAGAAGATTCATATTTCAGAATCAATGACCGAAATATAGGCCTCAACAAGAAGAAGGATTCAAAAGAGAAACTCCTTTCATAATATCTTCAACTCCCATGCATCAAACTATATTTTTTGGTTCATGTCATGCATGTATTAATTTTGGACATAAACCTATGAGTTGCACAGCTAACAGCAGGAACATAAACAAATTTGAAAGTCATACACAAAAGGGTTATCCAAGAAGGCACAATGAAACACATAGAAGAAGTTACAACAAGTTTGAATCATTTAGCACTGAAGTGGAATGATGCAAGTGTAAAAACTTTGGACACATGGCCAAAATATTGGAAAATGATAGTTCCTCCTAGAGAACCACAACAAAACAAAAATATTCACAGACACAAACCTCAGAAGAGAACATGGATAAGAAAGCAAAATCAATATAGCAATGAAGAATGCACACTCGCTCTACAAGCTAAGCAGAAGACACATGGTTGGTATGTTGACAGTGGCTGATCAAAACACATGATAGGTGATAAAGACATTTTTCTTACATTAAAAAAGAAAAGAGATGGATCAGTCTCCTTCGAAAATGATGATTCAACTAAAATCATTGAAAAAAGCACAGTCAAAATTGGAAACACGAATACCAGGGAAAAAAATGTTCTACTAGTAGAAGATATGAAACATAATCTTCTAAGTGTGAGTCAAATGTGTGACCAAGGTCATGAAGTTACTTTCAATTCACAAAAATGTAAGATAAGAAAATAAGGTTCAGGAAAATTGATTGCAACAGCTGCAAGAACTTCAAGAAACATATATGTACTAAGTGAAATTGGAAATGGAAAGTGTTTTCTAGGAAAATAAGATGAAAGTTGGCTATGGCACGAAAGAATGGGTTAGATACACTTTGATAACCTTTTCAAAGTCAGCAAAAACGAAGCACTTAGAGAAATTCCCCAGATTACGAAACCAACCAATACTTTATGCAAGAATTGTCAACAATTAAAGCAAACAAAGACCAGGTGATGTAGGAGCATTGCTCCACCTCAGCACATACCCATCAATTTACACGTGTGGTTTTCATTCAAGGAAGGGAGAGGCGCCTCCCTCTTGTTTTTACTTTGAGAATCTAAGGCACGATCAAGGCAATTAATGCTGACAGGTTGGAAGAGACAAGTTGTTCCTTCACACAAGTTGCAGATAAGGTCACCATTAAGTGGATGACGGTAGGAGGGATTTGCATCCGATCTGGAGAAGATTTCAATAATTGTAATTTTCCCTTAGACAAACATTTTGAATGGTGATTTGACACCACTATTTTATGTTGGAGGGAAGCTCGTCGAGCCCCTCTTTTCTAAATATTTGTATTGTATGCATGATAGAGGCTGCTGGAGTTTGATAAAAAATCATTGTAAGCCAAGTTAGGGAGGTTAATGAGAGTTGAGAGTCAGTTGCAGTCCAGACTCAAATATTTGTAATTTGATATTCCACCATTAATAGAAAATGACATTTTTTCCTGTTATCAATTTTTGTGTAATGGATGTTGTGTTATGAATGTCATTTGTATGCATTTGAGTTGTATATGAATGTTAGAAATCATCTACAGGGATAGAGATACAATTTTCTATTTGTAAGTGCATTGGATTAAGTCTGGCTCACTAGGCTAAATGCAAGGAGTGCGCGACAGAGTATGGAAACTATGTGAGCCGATGCAAAGAGTGTGTGTATGAACTCAGTGGAGTCAGAAGAGAAACTGCCAGGAGGCCATCATGGGTGATTTAAAGAACCCCCCTTAAATTTATATATATAATAAATGGGTGAATCCCCATGATACATAGGAAAAATTGAAGGATATTTTATCAATAATATAATATGTATATATAATTTTTTAGCGAATCTTTTAGTCAATTATATAATCTTTTAAAATCTTGGCGAATCTTTCACTGAATTATAAAATCTTGTAAAATCTTGGTGAATCTTTCATTGAATTATAAAACCTTATAAACTCTTGGCGAATTTTTGATAAATTACAAAACCATATATAATAATATGAAAATGTATTCATTAAACTGTAATATACTCATTTTACATATTTGGAAAAAGAAATATAATTTGTCCATCCTCTAGACAACGTTGCAAGCATCAGGGGTTGTGTTTGTCAAGGATCTCATTGTTATGATGTCTTATGACACTGGCAGTGGAGAGACATGGTAGGAAACTCCATGTCAACAAAAAATGGTATCATACTAGATAGTAGTGATGATGAATTTGAAGGATTGTTGAAATCCCAGTAAAGTGCACCACTAACCACTAGTGAATTGTGTTGGATGCCAGTTATCATATCCCCTTGAGTGGGATATTTCTATTACATAAATAAGATCCAAAAATAACCTAAAGGATGGTGCCCCTTATTCTACCCATTACAAAATAAATCATGCATGAATATTTCATACTCTATATTGTTTCATTATCTCCAAGTATCACCCTTTTTTCTAAGATAAAATAATCAGCTTCTCCTTGAAGGTTGTACCCTTCCATGAGTAAAAAATGTGAAATAATATCTCTAGGAGTGTGAATTGTTTCTACTGGGAATGGGCCTCAAGAAATTCTTATTTCATCACAAAAACCCTTGCAATAATATCATTCCTATCCATATATGGATTTTAGTTGCAATTTAGTTTAGTTTAGTTTAGTTGCAGTTTCATTCTTATCCATACATGCAAAACATATCTCCAACAATTATTGGCTCAAACAAATTTATCACATTCTAAACTTAGGCAAATAAGTTGGAAGTAAGTTGTATTTTCAACAAAACACTTGAGAAACAAGGGAACTGTAGTAATATATGCTGGAGTGGAGTGAATATGGAGTTGCAACTATGGGCGGAAACACTTGTTTGGCTTGATCCTTGGTGAGGAAAACCTTATCGAGGAGAATATTTTTGTATTTAATAATAAATTGATAAATGTGGATGATATAGTATAGCTTGAACGAGCCTAATGGTTAAGAACATGTGTTTCCTCCTAGAAGGTTACAAGTTCAAATCCAAAGGGGGGTAGGGTATGTACACCTCTGTAAACTTTAGCAGTCAAATCATTGTGTAGAGGGGGTCCTGTGTCCCACAAAAAAAGGGGTATCATACACTGATTTGGTGTTTGGCTTGGCTGTGAGATTAAAATTAGATTATTAGTATTATTAGTTCAAGCCACCCTTAGTCTTCATGTAGTCTGCCTACAATACTTGTTATGTAACCAATGGAAGTAACTAGTTAGTGTAAGGTTTTAAAACCAAACATAATGGAATTACTCTCTTTCAAAGTAAAATTCCTTTTCCTCCAGGCATAACTGACAATGGATTGTATGCCAAATATTACCAGTTGGGTAAGGTTAACATCATTCCAAAATAAGGGAGAATATGAATGATAGTTAAAGGAAATGGTTGTTTGTTGTTCACAACAATAAAAATATATTTCCTATTATATTCGTTATTTGAATAGTTGGAATATTTTGGTATGATTTAGAGGTGTTGGGAATCTTTTTTAAAATAACTAGCGAACTTACCATACATCATAGGTATATTTTAGTGGAAGAGTATGCTTGTAAAGGTCCTTATTTAGGTTACAGACAAATTGTTTGGTATAATTCTTGATATATACTTAGTTTTTAGAAGACATTCATTGTAGAACAGAGACAAATGTAGCCACATTAATATTTTGATCATGGGTGAATAATCAATTTTCCCACTCAATAAAATTCGTTTTCATTACAATATATCTCTATGGGAGAAGTGTTAAGATTTATCCATTCTAAGAGGGATATACGATATCTGTGTGTGTGTCATCGATGTAAATATCTTCCATTCAGTATTTAGAAAAAAAACATGTCTTAATTTTTCAACAAATGGTGTCTTCTGTTGGAATGAAAGTCATATATCCCCTTAAATATCCACTCCACAACAATTCCTATCGCAAATAGTTACTCAATAGTCACATAAAGACTTTGTAAGGCAGGAGAACTTGAATCGGCTCTAGAATTTCAAAGGACATGATGTCTTGGTCATCAAATCTTCATACAACTAATCCCACTACCTATTCTCTATTGACTGAAGGACTCTATAAGTCAGGCTAAGTTGAAAATACATTTGAGATATCTCTGGAAATGACTAGAAGAGGTTACATTCCAGATATAACCATTTTTGCCCATTTCATTAAGGAGATTTCTATGTTATGAAAGAGAGACGTGGAACTTCAGTTTCTCCATGGCATATACAAGATCCTAGGTGGAAAATAAGTTGATTGAGACTTCATATTTAGGGGGATTATTACACTTCAATCCTTACACTGTACATCTGGGTGATTAGCAATGAAATGTACAGTGTAGAAGTTAACCTTACAAATGCACCAAAGGCATGCAAATTTTCTTGCATTTGTGTATTCTACAATATACATTGTAGCAACAAATTGTAGCAGAAGAGAAACAACTTTGGAGGATGATTTAGAGGTCGACCTTGATGACTTTTTTGATGAAAAATTTATGAATGGAAACATGAATATTTCCTCTACACCTTGGAGTCACTAATCCAAGAAAAAAACTACATCTAACCCCTTCAAAATTGACTTGAAAACAAGCTGTCGAAAAGCACAATGAAAAAAGAGGGGTCAAAGATGGAGCAATAACTATTTAACCATAACACATTTTGAAAAACTGACAGTGGGAATGTAGATAAGGTTGTTTTTAAGATAAACCTCTCTCATATTTGTGAAATTCATTCCCATGTTCTTGGAATATGTGCCACAAAATAATGACTAAAATAAGCAATTAAATTGGAGAATTTGATTTTTTTAAATAGGTCTCCAAGAAATTTGAATATATCCCAATATATGATACTTGTGTAAAACCTGAAGGAGGTTATTGTGATTTGTTATGTCCTTATAAAGCACCTCCTTTTTTTTTTTCCAAAATTAATCTTCATTTGGTCAAAAACCGCTTTTTCAAATGATGACCAAAAACAGAGTCAAAAGTGCAACATGGTCTAGCAGAAGTGTAACACCCAGCTTGTGGAGGATTTTTAAAGGCCTTTCCATGCTCCAAATTCACTTTTGAAAGATTAATTGGAAATATAAGGATATCTAGTTATCATTAGAGTCATCAAGCACTGCACAAACCTGCTCCAAGACACCTAACAATGCAATCTCCCAAGACTACTCCAGAAGTGCAACAACTCTCCTGTAGCAAATACATATTTTTCATTTCTCCCAAATAATAATACCTATGTATAAAATTAAAGAGTTTTTTGTTCCTTAGTCTATTATTGACAAAAAAAAATTTCACTTTTTTCAAATTCATCTTCCTTATTTCAGAAACCAATTTTGAAGTAAGAGTGTACCTATGTGTGGCAAACGATTTGTCTCTTGAAATGATTTCTTGAGAAATGGTGAAGACATGATCTCATGTGATGAAGTGGGCTCATACCTGTTGATATAACCTCCCTTTTTCCTCTTCTTCTGAGTTTTCTTTGATTCCATAGTAAACCCTAGCTCAATGGGAGGGGGAATTAGGGTTTAGTGTATGGAAAAACAGGGGATTTAGGCAATTTAGAAATGAAGGGAGATGAAGGGGTTAGGGGGTTTATAATTTTTTAAGAAAATTTTTGGAGGTAGGGATGGATGTTAGGAAGTGGAGAAAAGTGAAATTTTAGGGAAAGGGTGAGGGGAAGGGGTCCAAAATGTCAAAACCTAGTCATAGCCTAGGAAAGTATAGTCTAGGCTAGGGTTTGTGGGAAAATGATGATTTTGAGGGATAGGAGTGAGGGAAAATGTCTATGAAAACTTAGAAAGTCCAACATCACATATATTTGGTACTTGGAAACTTATTTTTCAACAAAAATATATAGTACAAATCCATTCTAGAAAAAGAGAAAAAATAGTGCTAGATTTAAGATATCCTGCTAAAAGGACACATCAAGCTAAGTGCTTTGGATTGTGGAAGTCCCATTCCACCTACAACAAAGAAAGATGATACATAAAACCTTTACAGTGACTATTGTTCCCTCAACAAAATTATAGTCAATGATAGATATCCAATCTCGTATATTGAAGACCTTCTAAACACATTGAAGGGAGTCGAGATATTTTACGAAGATTGACTTTAAGTTTCACTATCATCAAGTTTAAACCAACACTTTATATGTTTGGAATAGTAGATTCAAATCAAGAAATAAACTATTTGAGTGGTTGGTGATACTCTTTGGCATAACAAAGGCACCAAAAACCTCCATGCAGTGGATGGACAATGTTTTGCACCCATTTATAGATAAATTCATTCTGGTCTACCCCAACGATGTTCTTATCTTCAATAGGTCATGAGATGAAAAATTCCAATGTATTGTGAAAGTATTTCAAACTTTGAACCAACACAAGTTCCTTTATAACCTAGAGAAATAAGAATTTTCCATGAAGTACATACTATACCTTGGCTTCATTATTGATTAAACAAGTGTGCATGTGGATCCATAGGAAATATAGGGCATCCAAAATTGGCCTACCCCAACCAACATGAATGAGTTATGAAGATTCCTCTACTTGGAACAATTTTATAAGGGGATTTTCATTGGGTTTCCTTTGATGTTACACATCCCCTGCATCATATCTTTCATGAGAATGCCGAGAAACGCATTTTCAAGTAGGATCACATGTAACAAAAAATATTTGAAGAAGTTAAGGTGCCCTATGCTAGTCTTAAGCCTACTTAATATCCCATTTTTGTTATAATTGCTGTAGGATTCCCTTGAAATCAACATCGTTCTGCTGTCAGAAAAGAGTGTAACTGTTGCTATGAAAGGGGCCCCATCTGCTGCTGAATAATCGTTGTCAAATAAACTCACAAATCTTCCATCATTTTTTCTTGAAATCTACAGCCAACATGCTGTCCATAAATCCTAGGGCAGTGTGCCCAAAAAGATGCTTCTATATCCCTCAGAAAGATGCCTTCTTTCTTGTTGTTGTAGCTGTTGGTTTCTGGTGTCTAAAGTTGCTGAGTTATATGTGAAGAAAGCATCCTCAATCTACTGCTATTAAACTCAAACAATGTTCCTTCTCATGGACGAAAACTTCTTCTCAAAATTTGTTCCAACAATGGTGCCAAAAGATGTCCAGAAGTGTGCCTACAATGGGTAAGATATTCCTCCGGAAGGGTGCAATAAAAATTTCATGAAAAATTTCTTCACACACGTACAAAACTATGAAAAATCTGATATGTCTTTCTATGTCTTGCATCCAGATTTAGGGTTTAATAGGCACTTGCCAATTTGGTCCACAACTGACCACTAAGGGTGTATAATGAATGTGTTTTAAGAGCCTTGGAGCCACAAGTCAAGGTTAACCAACATATCTCCAACTTCCCCCTTAAGATTGACTCAGGGATACCATAAAGGCAAGTTAGCATAACATATATTTGACCAAGTAAATATTACATGCCAATACCCTTTGGGAAAGATGTGGTGAAGAAAAAGAATTGGTCAAATACACAGTTAAATATTCCCCCCTTAATGTTTAAATGGGTAGGGTATACAATGATGATCAATGATGACAATTTCTTGACCATGAAAAGATGCAAAGAAGATCTGAATGGAAAGTCCATATGTAGAACCGTAGCTTCAAAAACACCTTCATATGAACCTGTTCAGAACCAACAAAGAAAACACAATTTTAAATGAAGGGCCTACTTCAAAATTGTAGTCTTCAAAACACCTTCACACGAGTTCAAAATTGGTGAGGCAACCATAAGTTTAAATGAGAAAACAAATGATTAGTCACAACAGGGAACTCAAATCCCACAATGTTTGCCAAGAATAGTGTCCAAAACGTGACATAGAATATGGCCAAGAGCATGCTAAAGATGAAAGTGTTAGTGTTGATATTATGGTAGCTGTGGGAGGTCCACATGTAACCCTGACGAGAATAGAATATTTTGGGAAGCAAGAAGAAACCCTAAAGCATTGGATATAACCCTAAAAGACCAGTCACCCCCGAGCACCTTAACCTCGACAAAGAATTATTTCAGAAGAAAACCCTAGGATTAATAGCCAAACAAGGTGTTACACCTCTCTCCAGGGATAGCGTACCAAGCAAGAATAACTAAAAGGGGCCAAGCAGAAAGTCCAAACCATAACCAAGAGAGAGTCCAAGTCAAAACCAAAATCTGCCAGTTGCAATAGCTACAACTGCAACTCTTCTTCAAACTTTCGCACCACTTCTTTATGAAGTTATGAGAGATGAGTACAAATGAGCTCAAGTGCCCTCTATTTATAGTCCTCCAAGTCACTTAATTGGGCTGACTTATTCTCTTGGAGGCTAATAACTTAATACAAATCATTCTCTTGAGTCGACTTATCTTCTAGGGTTATTAACCAACTATTTACGGTTTGTTCTTGCTTCCCAGAATATTCTATTCTCATCAGGGTTACAC
>JZKD02S1670871.1:654113-664841 GCA_000966675.3 Picea glauca | reverse complement strand
TTGGTGGCCCTGCCATTGCAGCACCATTAAGCCTAACTCTCCCGTCCTTAGGTTTAAATCTTTCCAAGCCTTTAGCCTCTCTCTTTGACTCCATTTACCTAAGGCACTAGTCTAAAATTGCAACATTGAGTCTTCCAAGTTAAAACAATCTTTCAAACACTCTTAAATTGAAACCCTAACTAACCCTAGCGACTTTACTAACCCTAACTAGATGATGACGTCTTGCCTCTTTTTAACCTTTGCTTAGGATAAAAGTTGCGATTGAGCCATATATTGATAGACATACAAGTGTTCAATAATTTCATTGGCTTAAAAAGAAAAACGTCCACTTTATTGTCTAGCTAACCTAACCTAGATTAGAGCTGACGTCACCCTTGTAGCATAGTGATGCAGCAGCAACAATATATATGTATGAGCACATTTAATGCGTTGTGATTACATAAGGATTGATTTTATACATTTTTTTTGTTTGTTTGTTAATTTGTGTGGGACCTGTTGGCTACACGACTAACCTGTGGCTTGAGAAACCGCGAATCAGGGGAATCTAAGCCGTCAAAATCACCCAGGGATCGCACCCGGCCTGAGCCACACCAACCCTTAACATGGTTGGATTTTTTGTCCCCACAGGTTTCGAACCGGTGACTTTAACATCACATAGTGGCTTAACAACACACTCTGTCACCGACTGTCCTACACCTCGGGGTCGGATTAATTTTATACATTAAATGAGAGTACTTTTTGTATTTATTGAAGAAGTAATATAAGCCATTGTCCTTATTTGCAATCATTGACTTTGTCAATAATTACATGTTATTATTTATCATATATATTAAAGATAGTCATTAGCAATTGAAGTACTAACCACTGTTTGGACATTTTAGTTTTATTTGTCTTGTCTCGCAAACAGGTCCTCTTTTTCAATGGAATACCTTCATCCTTGACTATCTCTTTTGGAAAGTAATCTGTGAAGGGGAAAACCCTACTTTGACCTTTTGAAACTTGAATCCTTGATCTTTTCCTTTTCAGTACCCCAAATTACTAGGGATGTCTCCCTTGGGATTAGCCACCCTAAATAGAAAGAGCTCCCCATCGAGGTGACAATGGGTGGGGAAGCTCCTGTTACGCCAGTTTGAGTCTTACTTCCAAGCTACTAAACCTATCCTACGAACTAAGTGATAACAGGAACTAGAATAAAATTTGTATTAGGTGTTCATAGAGTTCTATATTTTCAAAATTACCATACACTGCTCAAGCCAATTTTTATGCCACTTGCAAAACAATGACTTGTCAACTTTTGCACTTTGTCTAGCATTGGTTAAAACTGGTGTAATTTGTTTCCTTCCAAATAGTGAGGATTTAGAAACTTTTTCTCTCTTTAAGGGTTTGAGAAATCCTTTTACTTAGTCAAAGCGCCAAGAGTTATCTAGTTACATTTCAGTAACATTAAAAATGACATTCTCTTAGACTATAAATGTTTGACTATCCACTCTAGTTTGCATAGAATTGATAATAATATTTAAAGGTTAAATTCTTGGGGGAAGATGTGAATCTTGAAGCCTACATTGACTATGGTGACATTTGTTGGAAGTTCTCAAAGTTGTATCTGTCCTTGCTGTGAAACTAGTTGGTTTGTTTAGAGATTAAAACCGCTTAATACAACATATTTATCTGTCTAAAGATGTAGATAATAATAATAATAATAATAAGATATTTTTTATTAGTGTCCAACAAATGAATAGTAGAGTAGGTCAATGGGGTTGCTAGATACAATGATGGTACTATATGAAACTATTAATCATGCAAGTGTAGCAGGTAGGTAGAATGATAGACAGGTTGAGTATGGGTGAAGGGAAGGAATTATTTTGGTCTTGCATAGAAATAGGGAACATATGATTCCTTTAGGGTAAAATCATGAAGTTGGGTAACACTTTCGTGACAATCGGGTCTCCAAAATTCCTACTGGAAATTTTTCGACCGAAAAAATGTTGTTAGGAATTTTTTCGGCAGAACACTTGCACGTCAAATTTAACGGTGCCCTCGAAATTTGTGTACAATATTTTTTGGATGAATTATTTTCCCGTGGTAAAAATATTTTGGAAGAAACATTTATTTTTAATGGATTCCATTAAAAACTAGGTTTCAGCTGAAATAATATTTCGATCGAAAACCTCAAAATGGGATTGTTTGCAGGAAACTGCAAATTCTCTCTTTCTTACTTCATCTTTGGAGGTAACAGACTCCTACAAATACTTAGAGTTTAGTTTCAAAATTGATACCAAGATTTTTTAAATTGAATCTACTTTCATTGGGTATAATTTGTTTTCATTTTCATTGTTTTTATCTAATTTTATTTAATTTAAAAAAAAAATCATTGCATAATATTTTTAGGTGAGATTATGATTCGTGAAATGAAAAATTCATATCTCTAAAAATACAAAGTGGAAAATTATGGAAAATTTATATTCATAATCCTTAAACTGTTCTCTGAAAAAGGGTATTTTTATATTTTACTTTTAAGTAAAATTAAGATAGATACATGGTGGAGGAAAACATGTGTTTAAAATATGTAACTTTTTTAGATTGGTCAACTTCAAAAAATTCTATAAATTATAATATTTATCCGTTAGATTCAAAACTATAGTCATCACAAAATAGAGTCTTTGTGGATTGTTGCGGTATATTTCATTTGTCAAAAACAAAAGTTTTATAATGGATACATTGTTGTGGAAAAAAATAATTCATTATATTTCCCTTCATTTTTAAGGAACATACTATCAAACAATTTCCAAATTGACTTATCAAATATCAATAAAAAAAATTTGAAAAATAGTCAGTAGAAAGATAACAAAATTCTTCATAAGTTTTGTTTTAACAATAAAATAAAATTATAAATAAAAAAAAATACTTTTGTTTACCGGAAGTTGAAGAACCTGTTAAAATTAAAAGAAAATTGTCATAAAACAAACAAAAGTGTTACCTATCTTCATGATTTTACCCTTTAATAATCATGATTATCCAAATTGTAAACATAGAAAAGCATATTAGCTTGTTTATCATAGCTGGAAACTGTTTTTGGGTAGGTGTATGGCTAAAAACAAAATGTCAACCACATAGTACTCAATAGGACTAGCATCACATATAAGCGTTAAGGTTGGTACACCATCTCTAAATGTTGCATATACTTCCTAGGTAGTCACATTTTAAAAGTGTAATATCAGAATTTTACGACCTTCTAATTCTCAATCTGTGGGTGAAAATAGATTATGAAATAGGATGTTACGGCCCTACTTATACACTTGTTTTTTGGAAGTGGAAATAAAAAATACTTTGACTATGTTCTAGTAAAATAATAGTGGCTAGAAATGATATTTTGTATAGCTCTAAGTTCACTTCTTAACTCCCTTACAATGCAAACAAATGTATGAAAATACTATGGCCAAATGATATAAAATCATATGGAAATTATATGGTTGGAAACAATATTTAGTACAACCCAACTCATACACCTCCAAACGATAATCAATATGTATAGGTGTCCATTATTTTATGATCAAAACCATGGCTAGAAAAAATCATTTTACAACCATTAATATGCAAATTGAAACCATATTTTTTCCCATCAAACATTAATGTACATTAGTAAAGGATCTAATCTCTCTTGATGAGATAGTTAAAATATCATTGTGGATTGGTTGGCTTTGGAAATCCCTCCAAAATTAATATTTCAAATGAACACATTTGAAAGAGGTAAAGTGAAAGATATAGTAGGGGTTTGAAAGATAATGAAAAACTAGAATAATGTTCAACTTTGTGTTTAAATAATGCATTAACATAATTAAAATGAATAGTACACCAAAAATCAACTTGAACATTCTGACTCCAAAAAATTCTCTCAAAGACAACAAATCTCACAGAACATGTAGAAGAAATTTACAGTGATTATTATTTCATGAAATCATGAATATGTTGATTTATCTTCCCATAATTAATGTCATATTTACCATGTCCCAAGGGGGCGACAAGATGTGTCACCAATAGCCCATGCCTTGCAGTCCTTGGCAAGCTTCCAAAAAGGGCAGAAAATAACAAATTGTACCCAAAAAGCTAATGAATCAGGAAAAAAAAATCCATAGACAACCAAAGCCTAAAGGAAACAATCAGATTGAATGTGTACATGAGATTTCTACAAAAAAAAAAAATTTTTAGCTAAATGGATGGACATTATAATCTCTATCAGATTTAAATTTGGCCCACAAAAACCTTTTCATGAAATTCCTACTGCCTTACATAATTTGGATACAAAGCGAAAAAAAACTTCTCCAACCTACTCTTCTAAACCACGACAAGACTTGCATTGTCTTAAATAGGATAATTTATTTCGCCTGCATAGATTGCTATATAAATACAATTATTTTGCAATGTTATAGGTTGGAAAAAAACATTATGATCAGAGAAAAAATTAATCTTGTTAACAAGATTTCTTATGCAATGAAACAATGAAATAACACCTTTGATCAACATGTTTGAGCACTGCATAAAATCTTTCATTAGGGTCTTCAGAACTCACATGTCTATGGTTTCTCTCCCCTACGCCTGTCTATTGTTGGATCAACAGAAGCAACAGGTGGATCGAGTCAAGGCCAACTAGTAAAGAGATTGAGTGAAGGCCAAGCAACGTGACCATTTACATATACATGGGTGAAATCGTTCCCATTGAAAGATATGGGAAAAATTGGTGCCATAAAACCTTGATTCGAGGAGATGGGGGAGAAATATTTTCCCTAAAATATTGATTCAAGGATATACAGGGCGATTTACCCAACAAAAAAAACTTGATTCTAAAAAATCTAGGCAAATTGGAAATTTTGTGATGAAATTGGGAGGGCAAAGCCTCTTTGCACCGAAATCTCTGATTTTCTTTATGGGACTAACGATCTACCATATATATTGATTACTTTAGTATTTGGGCTAAAAATTTTAGTTTTCTTAAAAATTGCTTAAATAAAATTTTGCCCCGTAAAAAATTTAAACCCTAAAATTTCAGCCACGAGTGAAATTTTGCCCCTAAAATTATCTATGGAGGCCATACCAGGATAATTCATAGGCAAGGGAGGAAATTTCAAGGTGGTTGGGTACCTTGGAGAGAAAAATTGTGTAGGAGGAAACATAGTTCAGAGTTACTGAACACTTTGAAACTCTTTTCCAGGAGGGCATAGAGCAAGTATGAGAGCATACAAGAACAACATGATTGGAAGTGTCAGAATGCTTAAGAAAACCCCAGAGTTGTTGAACAATCTAAGGAAGGAGGGCTTTGCAAGAGTGCATCAAAAAAGGAAAGGAGATGCCTTAAGATGCTCAAATAGAATAAGGGAGAAGCCATCAAAAATTTCAGTCGAGTGCAAGGAGTGTGCCAAGGAGACTCTAAGTCCATATTACAAGCTCAAGAGGAAGAGAGAGAATCTTCCAAGAGGGAACGAGAAGGTTCATCGAAGGAAATAGAGGAATGGGAAACCGTGGAGGTTTTCAATACGAGCAAAGTCACAGAATATTCTGCGCAGAACTCTGCAAGGAGTACATAATAAGCTTGAGAATAACCTAAGTCTCTAAAGGGAATTTGCGCTAAGTGTGCAAAGGGCTCGAGGAATTGTTGAAGTCCTGAATACTGTGAAATCATCCATTTTCGGAGGAGATAAGTGGCAGAAGATCGATAGGTTCAGGAGAAATAAATTCGAAAGGTTTTCCAAGAGAAAAATCGGATCTTCACGAAGTCACGAAGTGTGGAGTGATTATGGATCATTGAATCTAGTAGGACATGTGGCAGAGACCTACTCATTTCGGAGAAAGAATATTTCAGAGAAAAGTCAAGGAGAGAATACCCAAAGAGTTGGGAGTTGAAGAAATCCTAGTCGTCCATTAAGAAAGGATGCATGGAGAGAGATCAGTGCTTCGCTGATTCACAAATCGGGAAGGATAGAGTTGAGAGAAGAGAGGAATCATGATTTTTGAAGAGAGGAATCAGGATCTCAACCGTCGATTGTAAGAAGAACGTGGACAATAGATTTGGTCCTAGAGAATTCAAAGATTTGGGAATTAGGGAAAAGAGTGCAAGAAATTCATGAAAGTTCTGAAGCATAGGGTTGCAAAGGGAACTAGCCCATGGTCGTAGTCTGTGGTCATATCAAGGAGGGATCCTACCATGGAGATTTATCATCCGTTGGCATTGAGATTTGAAAAATGTTAAGGAGAGGGTCCGCTGGTGTTACACAACCTACGTCGAGAAGCTAATGTGCCTATGTCAAGTTAATTTGGTTCCCATTAGGATCTTGACGAACCATTTGGTTCAGTGACTTGAATGATCCTAGACCAGGAGGTCGCGCAACCCCTCAGGAGGGAAGGCGATGCACCGCGCCAGAAGTGGTATCAGAGCTTGATTGCCTGTAGATTGTAGGAAAAGGTGAAGAGAGGAAGAGTAAGATGCTCTGTGGAGACTGTTGCAAGGTGTGCAACGAGTTGACAGATGAAGAGGAGGCAGGGGAAAGACCTCGCTCAGATGAATATTCACATGAAATTGTAGATCGTGTGAATGGAGGCAATGAGAAGTTAAAAACTTCCATTGTTGAGGAGGAGGATCAGAGGAGCATTTTGATCATTGGAGGAGTTGAAATATTCTTGAAAACCGACTGAGTAGAGGTTAGCGCAGATGTTATGGATGCGACAGAAGGACAACAAGATGAGACTATCATTGAGGAGGAGGAACATATACTGAAGTTTATCCCAACAGAAGGAGAACGCCCAGTTGGATTACTCACATAGTGGGAAATGAAATTAAAGGTGTTGGACGATTGGTTAGATAGTCCAGAACCAGAAGGTGGTTTCCATAAGATATCCATGCCAAAGGAGATGCACAAACACAAGTTGCAACTGGAGGAAACTGGAACAGAACTAGCCGAAGAACTTACAAGAGTCAATCTATCATAAGTAATAGCTTAGTAGAAGCCCAATTATAAGAAGCCTGTAGAAGTGGAAGTTGCAATAGACTGGAAAGCTAAGGTGACAAGAGATGGAGAATATAACTTGGGGGATCAATGTGATTTACCCATTGACAAGGAAGAAGTGAAACAAGCTAGTCTGCAAAATAAGAGCCAGCCAATGGAGCAGTTGGATGATGTGATTGAGGGGATAAGGAAGGTGATGTTGGCGTCAATAGAAGGAGCAGTCAATAAGGATAAGCTTGACATAAAGGAACCTGCACGAGCCACAGAAAAGATGCAGGAGCAACAGGAACGAAGCAGAGGAGCATAAAGAGATTTCCAAGAGAAAGTTTAGGATCCAGGGAGGATTTCGAATGATATGGAAAGATCATGAGTAGGAGCTCATGATTTTTGTAGCCATGGAGTGTGATGTAGGAGCATCACTCCACCTCATCATGCACCAATCAATTTACATGTGTGTTTCACATTCAAGGAAGGGAGAGGCACCACCTTCTCATTTTTCCTTCGAGAATCTGAGGCATGATCAATGAAATTAATGTCGACAGGTTGGAAGAGACAAGTTTTGCCTTCGCACAAGATGGATATAAGGTTGCCATTAAGTGGCTGATGGTAGGAGGGATCTGCATTCAATGTGGAGAAGATTTCCATCATTGTCATTTTCCGTTGGAAAGACATTTTGAATGGTGATTTGACACCACTAGTTTAGCTTAGAGGGAAGCTCGTCGAGCCCCTACTGTATAAATATTTGTATTGTATGCCAGATAGAGGCAAGTAGAGTTTGATGAAAAATCATTGTAAGCCAAGTTAGGGAGGTTGATGAGTGCTGAGACTCAGTCGTAGTCCAAACACAGATATTTGTAATTTGATATTCCACCATTAATAGAAAATGACAATTTTTCTTGTTATCAATTTTATGTAATGGATGTTATGTTATAAATTTCATTTGTATGCATTTGAGTTGTAGATGAATGTTAGAAATCGTCTGCAGGGATAGGGATAAATTTTTCTATCTGTAAGTGTGTTGGATTAAGTCTGGTTCTCTAGGATAAGTGCAAGGATGGCGTGATAGAGTATGGAATCTCTGTGAGCCGACGCAAAGAGTGTGTTTCTGAACTCAATGGAGTCAAAAGAGAAACTTCCATGAGGGAATACCAGGATAATTAAAATACAAGGGAGGAATTTTGAAGGTGGTTGGGTACCTTGGAAAGAAATCCTGTGTAGGAGGAAACACAATCAAGAGTTAATGAACACTCTGAAACGATTTTCCAGGAGGGCATAGAGAAAGTATGAGAGAGCACAAGAACAAAACAATTGGAAGTGTTCGAATCCTTAAGAGAACCCTAGAGTTGTTGAAAAGTCTGAGGAAGGAAGGCTTTGCATGAGTGCATCGACAAAGGAAAGGAGATTCCTTAAGATGCTCATATAGGCTAAGGGAGAAGTCATCGAAAATATTATCTGAGTGCAAGGAGTGCGCCAAGGAGACTGTAAGTCAATCTTACAAGCTCATGAGGAAGAGCGAGAAGTTGACAGGAGGGCATGAGAAGGTTCCTTGAAGGACATAGAGGAACGAGGAACCTTGGAGGTTTTCAAGCTTAGAAAATTCATAGAAGAGTTTGCGCAGAGCTCTGCAATGTGTGCAGAAGAAGTTTGAGAATAGCCTAAGTCTCGAAAGGGAAATTGCGCTAAGTGTGAAAAGAGGTCGAGGACTTGTCAAAGTCTTGAAGGCCATGAAATCATCCAGCATTGGAGGAGACAGGTGGAAGAAGATCGAGAGGTTTGGGAGAATGAACTTCGGAAGGTTTTGCAAAAGCAAACAAAGATCTTCGTGAATTCATGAAATGTGGATTGCTTTTGGACCGTGTGGATTACTCAAGTACAAGGAAAGCATAAAAGTGTTACAATTTTAAGATGAACAAAGTTGTGGAAAGAATCAATGTAACACTTGATGAAATATGTGGACGATTATTAAAGGAATAAGAAAATGAATCAATGGAACAAATTTATGAAGAAGAAGTAAAAGATGAAGAAGAAGTAGAAGGGGAAGATGAAGAAGATAAGACATAATTAGAAGAGAAAGTTCTACAAGTGCCTCAAAATTCATCTATCAAATGAGTACAGAAGAATCATCCTTCATATCAGATTATCAGAAACAAATATGCAGGAGTTGAGACTAGAAGAAGAATCCACTCACCAGAACAAATGCACCTAGAACTCTCATCTATGATTGAACCAAACAATTTGGAAGAGGACATCAAGGATGAATTTTGGAATAAGGCCATGGATGACGAATTGGATGAGATAGAGAAGAATGACACTTGGAAATTGGTTCCAAGACCAAAGAATAAGAATGTGATTGGCACAAAGTGGGTATTTATAAATAAACTAAATGAATATGGACAGGTTACAAGGAACAAAGCTAGATTGGTATGTAAAGGATATGCATAGGTTGAAGGAATCAACTATGAATATACATTCTCTCTAGTTGCCAGAATGGAAGCAATCTGATCGCTCCTAGCTTATGCATGCTCCAAGAATATTAAAGTGTATTAGATGGGCATGAAATTAACTTTTCTAAATGGGGAACTTGAAGAATAAGTCCACATTGAACAACCATAAGGATTTCAGTTGTCAGAGAACGCAAATTATGTGTGTAAATTTAAGAAGGTCTTTTATGGTCTAAAATAGGCTCCTAGAGCATGGTACTTTAGACTGGATAAATATCTACAGTAGGCAGGGTTCATAAAAGGAATTGCAAACAACAATTTATACATCAAGGTAACTCATGATAGTATTTTATTAATTGAATTTTATGTTAAGGATATTATTTTTGGAAGTATTGATGATAGGTTAAGCATGAAATTTGTGAAGGATATGCAAAATGAATTTGAAATGTCATTACCTGACGAACTCTCCTTCTCTCTGGGTTTTCATATACTTCAAAGCAACCATGTATTTTTTATTTATCAAATTAAGTAGAACACTTAAAGGTAAGGGAGTCATTTCTTACTACATGTAATATGGCCAAGATTTCCATTTAAGAAATGTGTTTCAGTAAGTTATTTTGTTTAATTTGTATTTTTTAAAAGGCTATAAGACTTCCTTATTGCATTAAAACTACACAAATGCCATGTACTTAGGAATCACACTCCATAATAAAGGTTTTTGTGAAGTTAGTCATGTCAAGGAAATGATTCATGCACATAGCCTCTTTAAGATTTTAAAAAGATTTGATTTATTTTTTATTCCAAGAAAAATCCTCCTTTTTTAATAACTCTATTAGAGGTTTTCATATTTTACTAAAATTATTGACAAACTTGTGGTAATATATACCCAATATTAAGAATCCTATAATATTGTTCAAGGTTTAGGAAATTGGCCATTCTATCATAGATTTGATTTTTTTTGGTTCACTTTGACACCATCATGAGATACAATATGAACAAAATATTCCACTTCTTAAACCTAGAAGGCACACTTGGAAGTATTTTCATATAGGTGTTGATCTTCTAATAGGTTTAAGGCCATGTAAACATGTTGTACATGCTCTTCCCAATATTTGTTGTAAATTAATATATCACTGAAAAAAAATTACACAAGTTTTCTAAGGGTTTGAACACAAAATTCATCAATCTTTGAAATGTTGAAAGTGCATTAGTAACACGAGATGCTATCACCAAAAAATCATAATCACCTTCATGTGTTCCAAAGGATATTTTGGGGATGTAGTATTTTTTAA
>JZKD02S1670871.1:623856-642980 GCA_000966675.3 Picea glauca | reverse complement strand
ATCAAACCAAACCATTTACATCAATGACATATGATCCAACAATCTCCCAAGTAATCAAACCATTGGCATCAATGACAAACCATTGGCATCAATGACAACATGATCCAACAGGTTGCACAAGATCTTCTGCATAACTAAGATCTACAGAAATACATTGTTGGTATGTTTATGATTGATACTTCTTGTTGAGGCACATCTTGTATTTCTTGCCATATGGCTAAGGGTTTTTGTGGTACATGGTTGAGATCTTGTATTTGTGAAGTGGTTGATGTATTGAGAGGATGAATATCAGAAAGGGTTTGATGACTAGATCATGTGAGGGTTATTATAGTTGTTCATGATTACACACACCTATGTGGCACATGGCTATATATATATATATATATATATATATATATATATGATTTGGGTAAAGGTTATGTATGAGGATGCATGCACATGGTACAATTAAAGTCTGGATACAATGATAGGTTAGAGATCTATGTAATTTTTTTTATAAAGGGTCATAAGTTTTCAAGAGAAAGAAAACCCTAATTTTTAGAAGGCAAACATAGGATGCATAACAGTTTGATCACGTACATACGTGGGTTGAATAACATATAGGGCACATACATATGCATGTTGCAACAGTACAAGTTGTGTACCTATTGTATTTTGTTGATACATGTTCAGTTCAGGTACATATTGCTTAGAGGATAGTTGTACAGGTTGGATGTAGGTGAGTGGTACAGATTGATACAATTGTACAGCGATATATCTCTCAGTGATAGTGTGACAGTGGTTCCATAATTCTACTTCTACTTTAGGGTGGACGGGGCAAGGACAGGTGGTTGTAGCCGGTGAACTTAGGGGGTTGTAGATAGAGAATTGGGTAGTTGGATATTCCCTTAGGTTGTAGCTTGAGAAACTAGGGGGTTGCAACCTCCTTCCAGTTATAGCTGGAAAACAAAGGAAGTTGGTGCTTCCAGTGAATGTAATTCTTCAAGACATATAAGAAAAAGCATTATGTGGTTTTCTCCCGCTTTGGGTTTCCATGTAAGACACTGGTGTACTATGTATGTGTATGATTTTTCATTTGTTAATTGCTTATTTACTATGTATTTATTTGATGATAATGCGACATTTATATAACCCTTGGATTATATGGTTAAAAATGATTAAATTTCTCTATTACGGATTCACCCCCCCCTCTCAGTAATCAAACAATTGGTATTAGAGCAGATTCCTTTAGAAAATAGTTTAACCACTGAAAGGTAAATCATGGAGAGAAACAACTTATATAAAAATGGAATACCATACTTTGATGTATAGAATTATTCATTTTGGAGCATAAGGATGAAGACATGGTGAGTTTACCAATCACCTGCGGGTTTTGGTCTAATGGCAGCCGTACTACCAACGAACATATATACAGACACAGGGACTTGAAAATTGGGAATCAATTGTAGATGGATAAACGATACTAGAAGTTCTGCCAACAAATGACAAAGCAATGAAACTCGGTCAGAATAATTCCAAAGCCACAAATGTACTTATAAATGGTCTTGGTGAAATGGTATTCACCAAAGTTGAACATTGTAACTCTGCCAAAGAGATTTGGGACAAACTTCGAAATATTTATGAAGGAGATTCAAAAGTCAAAGGAGAAAATAGCTTCAAGCTTATAGAGATGAGCTCGAACAAATAAAAATGAAGGAAGATGAGAATATTGCATCCTAGTTCTTACGAGTTGATGAAACAGTAAATGCAATCATAGGATTGGGAGAAGAAATCGAAGAATCAATAATTGTTCAAAATGTACTAAGGCTGACCATAAGATATCAGGACTAGAAGAAAGAGAAAATCTAAACTCAATAAGCATGGACGAATTACATGGAATCTTCACAACATATGAAATGAGAACTGAACAAGGAAATCCATATGTAAAAGAAGTAGCCATCAAAGAATCCAAACGATCAAAGAAAAAGGGAAAGCAACAAGAAAAAGAGAAGAGCAACAATAGTGACATCTCAGAAGATGATGAACAAGTGGCCAACTTTGTCAAAATACTGAACAAGGGAACCGACGACAGGTATAGAGGTAAGATTCCTTTAATTTATTTTAATTGTGATGGTATTGGTAATTTTTCTAACAAATGTCCTCATAAGAAAAATATAAATGATGAAGGTTACTTAAAAATCAAACAAACATATACAGGAAAAATAACCACAAAGAAAGTTTTCAAGAAAATATTATGCACCAAAGAAGACATCTCATCATGAGATGAAGATGAAGTCAATGAAAGTGGGACATAAAGAGTTCTATTCATGGCAGTAGAAGACTTTGAAGAATAATATGAAGAAGCTGAAGAAGAATATGAAGAAGTCAAAGAAGAAATTGAAGAGGTATAAGTTGACTACCGAGAGGAATTGTTGGGTGCCATAGAAGTTATGAGAAGAGAAAAGAGGAAAAACAAGAAGCTACAAGCATAACTAGACAAGAAAGAAAACACTCAGGAATTAGAAAAAATGATCACAAATTTGAAGGTTCAAATTGAAGAAGATAAAAGAATTGAAGAATCACTTAAAGAACAACTAGAAGGAAGAGACGAGATTATTGAAAATTTGGAAGCAGAGATTGTCACATTAAGAAAGGATCTTCAAAAGATAAACATGCATAAGATCTCAAAAGTTTTGAATGACATTATCAACAGTCAAAGGCCTAATCATGACAAGTCCGGAATTGGATACAATCAGATAGAAAAGGGATCAAAATCCAAAACAATAGAGCATGAAACATATCCAAAAATCTATGCAGAAACAATCAAAGGGGATAGGAAGGTCTACAGAGAAAATTAGAGGGACACTCCTCCACTGAGAAGATTCGGATTTCAGAATCAACAACCGATAGAAATAGATAGGTCTCAAGAAGAAGAAGGATTCATAAGAGCACCTCCTTTCAGAAGATGTTTAACTCCCAGGTATCAAACTATATTTTCTGGTTTATTTTATTCATGTAATAATTTTGGACTTAAAGCTGTGAATTGCATAGCTAACAACATGAACATAAACAACCTTGAAAGTCATACAAAAAAGGGTTATCCAAGAAGATCTAGTGAAACACAAAGAAGAAGTTACAACATGTTTGAATCATTGAACACTGAAGTGGAATGCTACAAGTGTAACAACTTTGGATGCATGGTAAAATATTGCAAAATGACAATCCCTCCTAGAGAACCACAACAAAACAACGACAATCACAAGCAAGAACCTCATAAAAGGACATGGATAAGAAAGAAGAATCATTACAACAACGAAGATTGCACACTCTCTCTATAATATAAGCAGAAGAAACATGGTTGGTATGTTGACAGTGTCTATTCAAAACACATGACAGGTGATAGAGACATGTTTCTTACATTAAAAAGGGAAATATTTAGATCGGTCTCCTTCGAAAATCTTGATTCATCGAAAATCGTTGGGAAAGGCATAGTCAGAATTGGGAGAAAGAATACAAAGGCATAAAATGTTCTACTATTACAAGATATGAAACATAATATTCTAAGTGTGAGTCAAATGTGTGACCAAGGTCATAAATTTACTTTTGATTCCCAAAAGTGCAAGATAAGAAAATAAGGTTCAGAAAAATTGATTTCTACAACTGCGAGAACTTCAAGCAACATATATTTGCTAAGTGAAATTGGAAATGAAAATTGTTGTCTTGGAAAGGAAGATGAAAGTTGGATATGGCATAGAAGAATGGGTCACATACATTTTGATAACCTTGTCAAAGTCAGCAAAAGAGAACCAGTCAGAGAAATTCCCCAGATCATGAAACCAACCAACACTTTATTCAAGGATTGTCAATAAGGAAAGAAAACAAAGACCGGGTTCAAATCAAAGGAATATTCAACGACAAGAGAACTGGAAATTTTCCATACTAATATAGGTGGACCAACTACAACAAAGAGTTTAAAAGGTGAGAAATACTTTCTGTTATTATTTTATGATTATACAAGAATGACTGCAGTTTGCTTTCTCAAGAATAAGTCAGAAGCTTTTGAAAACTTCAAGATCTATAAGGAAATGGTTGAAAATGAATTGGATTCAAAAATCAAATGATTGAGATACGATAATGGAGGAGAGTTCACTTCAAAGGAATTTATGGACTACTGCAACAATCATGGAATAAAAAGGCAATTCTTCATTGTTAGGACACCTCAACAAAATGGAGTTGTTGAAAGGAAGAACAGGACAATACAGGAAATGGCTCGAACAATGCTAATGGATTCCAAACTAACAGATATGTTTTGAACACATGCATTGCATACACCAATTCACATTAAAAATAGAGTAATTATAAGAAACAACAGTGAAAAAACTCCCTACGAGCTATGGAAAGGAAGACCAACAAATGTGAAGCACTTCAGATTTTTTAGAAGGAAATGTTAAATCAAAAGAGAAGATGGAAGAATGGGAAATTTTGACTCTCTTGTGGACAAAGGAGTACTTGTTGGTTACTCAAGTACAAGGAAAGCATACAAGCATTACAACCTGAGATTGAACAAAGTTGTGGAAAGAATCAATGTAACAATTGATGAAACAGGTAGACAAAAATTAAAGGAAGAATAAAATGAATCAATGGAACAAAATTATGAAGAAGAAACAAAAGATGAAAAAGAAGGGGAATATGAAGAGGATCCGATAGAAGAAGAAGAGAAAGTTCAACAAGAGCCTCTAAAGACACCTAGTAGACGACTACAGAAGACTCATCCTTCAGATCAGATTATCAGAAACATAGATGCATGAGCTCAGACTAGAAGAATAATGCATTCACCAAAACAAACACACCTAGCACTCATATCTACGATTGAAACAACCTGTTTTGAAGAGGCCAGCAAGGATGAATTTTGGAATAAGGCCATGGATGAAGAATTGGATCAAATAGAGAAAAATGACACTTTGGAATTGGTTCCGAGACCAAAGGATAAGAATGTGATCGGCACAAAGTGGGTATACAGAAATAAATTGAATGAATATGGATAGGTTACAAGTAACAAAGATAGATTGGTATGTAAAGGATATGCATAGGTTGAAGGAATCGACTTTGAAGAGACATTTTCCCCAGTTGCCAGAATGGAAGCAATCTAATTTCTTTTATCTTATGCATGCTCCAAAAATATTAAAGTGTATCATATGGATGTAAAATCAACTTTTTTGAATGGGGAACTTGAAGAAGAATTCTACATTGAAAAACCAAAAGGATTTCAGTTGTCATAGAACACATATTATGTGTGTAAATTAAAGAAGGCCTTGTATGGTGTAATAAATGCTCCTAGATCATGGTACTCTAGACTAGATAAATATCTATAGCAGGGAGGGTTCTGAAAAGGAAGTGCAGAAAACAACCTCTGCATCAAGGTAAGTCAAGATAGTATTTTATTAATTGAAGTTTATGTTGATGATATTATTTTTGGTAGTGATGATGAGAGGTTAAGCTAGAAATTTGCAAAGGATATGTAGAATGAATTTGAAATGTCATTACTTGGAGAACTATCCTTCTTTCTGGAACTCCAGATACGTCAAACCAACCAAGGAATTTTTATTTCTCAAACCAAGTATCTCAAAGAAATTATAAAGAGGTTCGGAATGAAAGATTGAAAACTAATTATCACTCCCATGCAAACCAGTTGCAAGTTGAGAAAAGATGACGATTCAAAGTCTACATATTAGAGGCAACACATGTCAATGATTGGAAACCTACTATATGTGAGAGCATCCAGAACAGATGTAATGCAAACAATTGGATAGGTGGCACGATTTCAAGTAGCACCAAAGGAATCACATGTATTAGCAGTGAAGAGGATTTTCAGTTATCTCAAAGGAACATAAGAGTTTGGATTATGGTATCCAAAAGGAAAGGATCTATCACTTATTTCCTACACAAATGCAGATTGGGCAGGTTGTATTGATGACCGACTAATCACCAGTGGAGAAGCGTTAGAATTAGGTGAGTAATTAATATCATGGATAAGCAAGAAACAATCATGAATATATTTATCTATAGTTGAGGCACAATATATTGTAGTAGAAGCATGTTGTACACAGGTTCTTTGGATGAAACAAACTCTGACAGATATACAGGTTGAGTATGATGAGCCCATTCCAATCTATTATGATAATACACATGACATCATAATCTCAAAGAATCTAGTGATTCACTCCAAGAAGAAGAACATTCCAATCAAGTATCACTTTCTACGGGAACAATTTGCAGAAAAGAACATCAGAGTTGAGTATGTGGGCACAAAATAACAAGTGGAAGACATATTTACAAAACCACTTCCATGGGAAGCATTTGAGTATATTCACTAGAGACTCAAAGTTATTTATAATCCAAAATCAATTCTTTTGAATTCTTATCCTATATGTCTTATATGTACACAAGGAAGCACCATAAAAAGTACAGTTCAGTTAAGGGGAGCAACCCCGATGGAAGGATACCTTTGCCATTGATGAAAAAGGGGGAGATATTTATTAGATGCAGAGTATAGAGGCATGATTCCAGGGGGAACATGAGTGATATGATTTCAGTATTGCATAAAAGTGTTGCCATCAATGCCAAAGGGGGAGATTGTTGATTAAGGTTGGTTGTCATTGATGTCAACCCTTGAAGAATGTCTGGTAGGAAATTCTAGTAGCACAAAGGTTTGGGTAATGGACCCAAGATTGTTTGATGTAAATATGGCTCATTATTCTCTTTTCATAGTTGATAAGAAGTAAAAATGGATGAACTCCAAAGTGGTCCCCTCATGGAGAAATCCCTCACGGGAAGACGCTTTGCAGATTGAGTTATCCTAGAAGTATGGTTAGAAAAACCATGCTTAATTATGGAATAATGAGATGAACGTCAGTGAAATTTTCAGTAAAACTATCCTATATGTATAGTACTTTTCATGCCATTTATGTTGGTATGTGGAATGTCACGTAACTTCTCACGGTTAGAGAGCTATGGCCATGTGAAGTTGGAGAACCCTCATGAGTCATCTAGAAGACCCTAAAAGTTAAAGTGTTTGCAAAAGAAATTATTTAAATAATAAATTTAATGGAGAACTCCCTAAAAAAAGGAAAGTGGAATGCTACATGAAAGTATAAACAAGAGGCAAGTCTCTCTCTTTTAATCACACTTGAAAACATTGAAAATATTTTGTTGTATGAGGCTTATTGCAAGTACTCATTGATACATATGAAGTTGCGAACGTCTGAGGTAGTAGGAAGGGTTGTCAGCAAAATTATCAGAATTACAACGAAGAGGTGTATGTGGGCTGGCAATGTATTAGGGTGCATACATAATGAGGTATATGCGGGCTGGCAGTGTATTAGGGTGCGTACATTTTGGTAAAGCCATGGAGACCTGAGAAGATGAATATGTAGACGTTATAGTTTCTGAGATCAAGCTCCCATGAAGGTCTGCAGTGCTAAAATACATTATATCTATCCATTGGTTCAAAAGTTATGTCTTATTTCTATGAATAGTTGGATTTTGATGTATGCATGAGAAATGGTTGTGGATATTTGAGGATTCTCCCTAGAGAGACTAGTGGATGCATGGAATCTTCTGCATAAGTCATATCTTCATAAATATAGTGCTGGTATATGTATCATTGATACTTCTTATTCAGGCACATCTTGTATTTCTTGGCATATGGATAAGGGTTTTTGTGGTACATGGTTGAGATGTTGTATTTGTGAAGTGGTTGATGTATTGAGAGGATGGATATTAGAAAGGGTTTGATCACTAGATCATGTGAGGGTTATTATAATTGTTCATGATTACACAAACCTATATGGCACATGACTAGAGAGAGATATATATTTTTTGGGTAAAGTTTATGTATGAGGGTGCATGCACAGGGTACAATTATAGTCTAGATACAGTGACAGGTTAGAGATCTATGTGAAAAAAGTTACAGAGGGTCATAATTTTTCAAGAGAAAGAAAACCCTAGTTTTCAAAAGGCATACGCATGATGAATAACAATTTAATCACATACATACGCAGACTTCATAACATATAGGGCATGTATATACGTGTGTTAAAACACTATAGGTCATGCACCTTTTGTATTTTGTTGATACATGTTCAGTTTAGGTACAAATTGATTACATGACAATTGTACATGTTGGATGCAGTTCAATGATATATATTGATACAGTTGTACAGTGGTATATCTCACAGATATAGTGTGAAAATGGTTCCGTCATTCTAATTCTACGTCAAGGTGGTTGGACAGGGCAAGGACAGTTGGTTGTAGCCACCTTATGGTTGTAGATGAAGAACTTAGGGGGTTGTATCCTCCTTCTGGTTGTAGCTAGAGAATTTGGGAGTTGGAGCTTCCCTAAGGTTGTAGCTTGATAAACTAGGGGGTTGGAGCTTCCTTCCAGTCATATATGAAAAAAAAAAAAAATCCGTGCTTCCAATGAATGTAATTCTTCAAGACATATAAGAAAAATCATTATGTGGTTTTCTCTTGCTTTGGGTTTCCACATAAAACACTAGTGTACTATGTATGTGTATGATTTTTCATTTGTTCATTTCTTATTTACTCTGCAATTATTGGATGATATTGCTACATTGATATAACACTTGTATTATATGGTTAAAAATGATTAAATTTATCTATGACTGATTCACCCCCTCTCTCAGTAATCCAACAAACTTGGACTAGGTGGAAGTTAACTCCCATAACTACCTGAGAAACTAGACTAGGTGGCCTATTAATCTCGTTAGTGTCGGTGTGTGTCCATATAAGTCTAGACCACCACTATCACACATTATCTTCTCCACCAGTATGCATTACTTGAGTTATATAGAGTATATCATGTGTAAATTATCATTCATTAATTTGGTTAATATAATTCTTCCATTCTTTCTCTCTTGTTTCTCTTTTCTCATATTTTCTCTGAAAACTGTGTATTTCATTTTCTATATATATATTTTATATGCAATTTCAACACATTTACATGGTATCAATGTTGATAGATTGCTAGAAATAAGACACACTGGATTATTTTTGCATGTACTGAAGATTGAAGACAACGGAAAAATGGAATTTCCAAAAAAAATCATTCTTACACTGTATAATTTCTTTGCATGGAAGGAGAAGATGATAGGGAGTATTCGAAGTAGAGGATTATACAAGTTAACCATGAACACAGAGACCAAACCCACATCATCCATAGAAAAATCCAAGTATTTGAATCGAATGGATGAAGTGTTTGAAACTATTTCTAGTCTCATTTCTCCTCAACTCCTCTTTCACATATCCTCTTGTAAAAGCCTCAATGAAGCCTAGACTACCATGGAAGATATTTTTGGAAAACAGGATGAGATGAGGGGACACATTCTCGAGGTGGAATTGTTCACTTTGGATCCAAAAACCTTTGACAATATCTAATATTTGTTTATCAAATATAAGGATTTGTTGTCGCAACGCAAGGCTTGTGGGGTTGACAAATCTAAGGAAGAGAAAAAAATGTTTCTTACCATTTTCTCCCAACTTGGCCCAGAATAATCAATGTTTTTATCCATATTTCATTTAGTTAGGATCACCTCTAGATCCACCTAGATGATTCCCTCTCTTGAGGCCTTTATCAAGTCTCTGACACAAGAGAAGAACAAGCTCATCCATATGGAAAAAATCAAAGGCCCAAAGGCACATGCACTTACCGTGTAAGATGGTAGTGGTCATTAAAATCATAAATATAAATATAAACACAAAAGGAAAGAACATGAAAATCCTAAGAACGAAGGGTACTCAAAACCCTTCAATGATTCCTCCAGATCCAAAGGTGGAAAGGGAAGAAAAGGGGTGAAATGCACTTACTGCCATAAAGGATTCCATCCAGAATCCACATGTATGTAGAAGAAGATAGATCAAATGGCCCAAATACTTCAACAAAAAAACCTTGGATATCACATCCTTGAGGGTGCCAAGAAGAAGAATCCAAAAGATCATAATCCCAAGAAAGACAATTCTAGCCATGCTTTGATTGACATTAAATCCTTTCCTGATGCTTGGATTGTAGATTCAGGAGAATCACACCACATAGAAGCCACAAAATAAGTCTACTCTTCATTGTATGCATGCAAAGGTCCTCTTATTCTGATGGGGGACAACTCTTTAGTCGAGGTCACCGACCAAGGAAGAATTGAACTCACAAATGGAAGCTTTTAGAATGTGCTACACATTCCCAAACTTTATGTCAATCTTCTCTACGTGTATCAGAAGAAAAATTCTGGCACCAGAAAGATATTTATATTCACACCTAATGTTTTGGATATATATGACATGCAAACCAGTTCCAAGGTTTCTATGAGTGAGGTAAATAATCAATCCAAACTCTATACATTTTATGAATTTATTGAACCGGATTTTGCATTACTACTTACCCATGTTGATGAAAGAAGTAATATATGTGATGAAAGGTTTGGGAATTTAAATTTTAGATATATGAAACAACTTAGAAAGCAATGAATGGTTGATGGTTTACATGACATCTACTTCTTGAAAGGAATTTTTGAGGGATGTGTTCTTGGAAAACACCCTCAAGATAAATTCAACAAAGGAAAGACTCATAAGGCTTCCTTTCCTTTGGATCTAATCCTTAGTGACCTCATGGGATTTTTTCCACATCCATCAATTAGTAAATCAAGGTATGTGCTCATTTTTGTTGATTATTTCTCACGCTTCACATGGATTTTATTTCTTAGGAAAAAATCAAAGGTCTTTCAACACCTCAAAGATTTCAAAGCCCTTGTTGAGACATAGTTGGGAAATAAGATCAAATTCATCCAAACAGATAACGGGGGAGAGTATTTCAACCATAAGATAGAAAATATTTTTCATGATACCAAAATTCACTTGCAGCACATGGTTCCTTATACTCCACATCAAAACAGAGTTGTTGAGCGGAAAAATAGATCTCTAAAAGAGATGGCATCTTGCATGCTACATGCAAAGTGACTTCCACAATAATTATGGGTTGAAGCACTTAATTGCGACACCTACATCCAAAAAATATCTCCCCATAGATATGTCAAGGATAATACCCCCTACGAGGATTGGAGTGGGATGAAGATGAAAGTGACCCACTTTCTCATATTTGATTCTTGTGCATGGGCCAAAATTACCTCTGAGAAGTAGAAGGCACTTAATCCACAGAGAATAGAGTGTATCTTTGTTGGATACCATGATGGTGTGAAGGGACACAAACTCACTGGTCTCTCCTCAGACTGACTCATCATTGAGAGTAGTGTCCAATTCAAGGAAAGTGTCTCGCATGTACCTCAATAGTTGTATGTAGACACTTTTGTTCTTCCACCTGTCAGAGATGATGAGCATGCACATGTCAACTCTTCTTCAAATGAGAGTTCTTATTTATAGGATTCATATGATCCAGATACAAATACATTATATTTAGATGTAGAGTCAATGCATGCAAATGCAGAGTCAATGCATACAGATGCAGATGTAGAGCTAGAGTAGAGGCCCAAGTGGGCGAAGACTACTCTTGATGATGAAGGAGATCTGTTTGGGCATTCAGTTGTTACTAGGAGAAATTGATCTGATTTTCAGGAGCGTCCTGTTGCAGTCATTTCCATTGAACCAATGCCACCCAAAAATATTTTCTTGGTTCAGTCTTCATATCCAAAGTCCCATGGAGAGGCTGCTGGAAATCGCTTTTGGGAATCCACCATGCAACATGAGTAAAAGTCCTTCCTCGAGAAACCGACTTGGGATCCGGTTCCCCTTCCTTTAATACGAAAACTTTTTAGGTGGACATGGGTCGATGTGACCAAGAGAACAATGGATGGATAGGTTAGTAGATACAAATACATACTAGTTTCCAAATCCTTTGAACAAGTGAACAACATTGACTATGGTGAGACCCTCCCTCTAGTAGAGAATATGGAATCCATAAATTTGGCACTTGACATTGCGGTAGAAAAGGGATGGGAAGTCCATCAAATGGATGTAAAGAATGAATTTCTTCACAATGATATCTCTGAGGATATCTATATGGAGAATCCCCAGGGATTTGTCTAGGATTCATCTTTGGTCTGTCGACTGAAGAAGTCTCTTTATGTCCTCACGCAGGCCCTAAGGGCATGGAATTCCAAGATGGAATCCTACATGCTGTCACAGAACTTTGTACATTGTAATTCAGACCTGAATGTTTACATGCTCAAGACGTATGATTCACTTATACTCCTACTTCTCTATGTTGATGATTTGTTGATCATCGGTTGCTCAACTTCAATGATTGTTTTAGTCAACAGGATTTTGCATGACATGTTCTTGATGATGGTCATGCTTCCACTTCATTTCTTCCTTGGACTCAAGATCATTCATATTGTATTAGGCATCAAATTTTCTCAGTCCAAGTATACACGAGATCTCCTTGAGATATTTCACATGATAGACTACAAGTCTACCCCGAATCCTTTCCTATCAGGAGTTATACTTGAGGATGGCAGGGACACTCCACTGGTAGACAACACATTGTACAAAAAAATAATTGGCAGCTTGGTATATCTCACACATTCCATACCATACCCCTCCTATGCATAGCAGTCTCGATGTTCATGAAGGAGCCGCATGTGCTACATTGGAAGCATGCAAAACATATCCTTCAATACGTACAAGAAACCAACACCTTTGGGATTCACTATGCAACAAACTCTACAATGGACCTCATCTGGTTCACTTATTCTGACTAGGATGGTGATACCATTGCTCACAATTCTACATATGGTTACTTAGAGTGTTAGTTTCGAACCTATCTCTTCATTGAGAAATAAGTAGGTTGTGATTGCCCTATCTTCAATCGACGTAGAGTATAGAAGGGTAGTTAACATAACCATTCAGGCTATGTAGCTACAACATTTTCTCACTGAGTTAGGCATTATGTTTGACTGACTGATTGTCATCTAGTGTGACAACCAGAACACTCTAAAGTTCTACAGAGATCCAGTTCAGAGGAAACAGATGAAACACATCTAGATACACATGCACTACATCCGAGTATTAGTACACGAGGTGATCATTGACCTACATTTTTTTCCTTCAGCATAACAAACTGCAAACATATTCACCAAGACCTTCACTGAGCATAAATTCCATTCTCTATTGAGTCGTCTTCGAGTGAAGGACACAATTTCCTAGCAACTGTCAGTTCTTCTTTTTACATACATTGTACTTTGAGAGAGGGGGGGGGGGGGCATTCCCATGAGGTTTTCCCTCTTTCCTCTTTTATTTTAGTGTATGTTTTGTATTTGGGTACCTAAAATGGCCTCATTATTGGGACCCAATCTTTATTTTCACCATAGTGATGTTGAGGGGGTGTTGAAGATACTTCACACACACCTAGGAATTATTTTTCCTAAGATTTTCCCTATGTTTACCAGTCATTATTCAATCTCCTATATTCTAGGGAGAATATTCTCTTCAGTTCACACTTCAGTTTGATTAGTTGAGTGGAGTCTAGATGCCACATTTGGATCATTACCATGAAGAATTGGGATCATCATCAACTAATGTGCATTCTCCTTGGGATTACCACCGAACTAGTGCATTACTCATGATTATGTTTTCTCCTCCTCACTTCACTCTATTTCAGTCATTTAACTTAAGATTGAGACACTAGTTAACTCAGACTAGGTGGCAGTTAATTCTCGTAACTTCTTGAGAGACTATGCTAGCTCGTAATTTACTCCTATAACTGTCGGTGTGTGTCCAGATCACTCTATACCACCACTATGGCACATTGGCTTCTCCTCTAGTGCACACTAGTTTATTTATACAAAGTATATCATGTGTAAATTATAATTCATTCATTTGGTTAATATAATTCTTCCATTCTTTCTCTCATGTTTCTCTTTTCTCATATTTTCTCTGCAAACTATGTAAGTCATTTGCTAGATAGATTTTTTCTGTGCAGGTTCAACACATTTACATAATCCCCATGGGTCTCTTGAAGTTTCAATTTAATGGGTTGTTCATGCCTATAGCTGCAAATATTAGGGGAACAATGTTTGAATCCCTCACCTCTCCTTTACCCTTCCCCCCCTTGAAATAAAAAATTGTCAAAGTAGAGGGGGAGGGGGTCAAATATGTTAGCTCCTTTTACTGTTTTCCCGAGTTACCTCAAATGAGTCATTTTTGTGTGTGTGTAATTAATCAGTTATATCCTACGCACAATGTAAAACATAATAAAAATCATTTGCAAGGTGTACTATAGCTTTGTGCAAGGTTCTAAATGAACTCGTCAACTCTATGAAAGGTTCTAAATGAACTCGTCAACTCTATGCAAGGTTGCAAATGGTCTCATCAACTTTGTGTAACCTGCATAAAGTTGTCCCTTAATATTAATTAGTATTTAATCTTCACTCTAAACTTCAATATTTCAAAAAGAATTATTTACCCTCATAATTATTACTTCCATTATTATTTCAAAACGTAATGATTTTTTTATAAACAAAATAAATTTAAAAAATAAAATCATTGTATTCAACTTGGAAGGTATAATCATAACTTCCATTGATGTCATTCAAAATAATATAATATGTCATATGATTTCATCCTTTAATAAAAATAAATACACAGTTAACTTTTAATAATCCATGTAAATATACAAATGTGAATGATGATGATTAGCATCCATTGAGACTGAGTTGATCGATCATAACTTAAGAGGGTAAGGGATCAATTGCAATTATTTATAATTTTATTTATGTGTGAAAAAATCATTAAGAGAAGCTTTCCAAAATCACCATATTTTTGTTGAGTCAAAAGGTTACGAAGGTTGATACTCTGACAAATATTTTGAAATTGAGATCTAATGTGGGTATAGTTTGAACAATTTAAGATAAATTACTTTTAATATTCAAACTTATTAGTGTCACAAAGATAACACACTCTTTCATCCCATGGAATTTTAGGAATTGACCAAACCTTGGTTTCACTATGGAGCTCATGAGAATTTGTTCTTATCTTAGCAATGCTTATTTTTTCTTTACACTTGTCAGAATATATAGATAATTTTGATCTTCTATATTAGGGTTGATTACATCCTTATAATACCTTAATTTTATTTTTCCCTCTAACACTTTATGACACTGGATTTTGTCCTTAAATTTTGAATTGATGATATTTATCATAGTATCCTTATCCTGCAAAATGGTGTCTTCCATGATTCCCCAATAGCTTAAGCAAGACTGGGAATCTTTATGCCATGCTTTCTTGAGTCGATCGTCGTTACAACTGGATTTTGAAGCAATTTTGGGAAGCCTCTTGTCTTCCATTTTGTTTAACTTGTTCTTATACATTAGGTGTCTAGTCATAGTCATGCTCTCAATGGGGGAAAGGGTTACCTCTAAGAGGAGGATGGGATAGGGTGTATTTCCTTTGATTTTGAGATTATAGATTATAAAATTATTTAGTATTTTCTCTATATTTCCCCAAGATTCACAAGAGATACTACATCCCCAGACTTCATATCCATAAAGAATAAAAGGTGTAACAAGAGTCTAAAATAGGATTTTTTTCTTATACCATATACAAAGATCGACTGTTTTGCAATTGTTTTCAATCCTATAATAACATTTCCATTGCCCAATAACCCTTTTCTCAATGCTATAATTCCATTTGAGCATGTGGTCAATATCAATTCCAAGATATTTGTATGAAGTCACTTCTCCAAGTTTTTATTGTAATAAACAAAGGTATCATCAGTGATCATATTGGATTTAATGATCATGACCTTAGTCTTGTCAGTATTAACAGTCATACCCATATTGGAGAAAAAATCCTTGAGGATTCTTAGTTGGTTTTCAAGATCACAGGGAATCCTCTCCATAAGATTAATATCATTGGAATAAAGAATATTATTGATGACTATACTAGTGAGAGTAGGTCTGACATAGCCTGCTTCTTCCAGACAAGATTTTAACTTGTCAATGTATATTCAAAAAAATGTAGGGGACAAGGGACAACATTGCTTGACTCCAATATTGCAGTTAATCTCTTTCGACTATCCCTTAGTGTTCTTAAACATGGAAATAATTCTCCTATACATCCTTATTGCAACATCGCTCAACTCGAAAGACACTTTTATCTCTTCCAACCTATTCCAAAAGTTTTTCCTAGGAACTGTGTCAAAAGTTTTTCTAAAGTCAGCAAAACAACAAAAGAGATTGGTTTTAGTATTGTGGAAATCCTCTATAATCACTATTAAATTTGAATGTTTTTGCGACGAAGTAGAGACGAATTTTCATCGTCATAGAGTCATTTTTGTGACCAAGATAAAAATTTTTTCGTCGGAATTCATTCGTTGGTCTAGCAACCACACATGTATCTTCACCGGTCTAGCGACTGGAAAAAGAAGCCTATTCACAATAGGGAAAAGTTCGGCTAGGGACGAATGTTAGTCGGTCAAACGACTAATATTAGTCGCAAGAGTGACCAAAACAACCCTAGCAAACTTAGTCAATAAACCACTATGAGTCGCTGGAACAATGAATATTAGTCACTAGAGTGACCAAACCATTAGTTAAAAAGGTCAAAATAAAATGACCACGTTGGTCGCTCTAGCGATGAACGTTGATGTTTGCGACCAATTGGCTATACTAGCGATGAAGATGTTGGTCGCTCTAGCAACTAACACATTCGTCTCTTTAGCGACTAACATGTTGATGTTTGCGACCAATTGTCAATACTAGCGACGAACAGGTTGGCCGCTCTAGCGACTAACACGTTCGTCACTCTAGCGACTAACATGTTTATGTTTGTGACCAATTGGAAACACTAGCGACGAACAGGTTAGTCACTAAAGCGACCAATATTGGGGTTTTTTTAAAAAACAATTATGCCATTCACACATGATCTATGAAAATCTGACCTACATGAGCATTCTTTAATAGAAAAAATGAAATGGTCCATGAATATAACAGACAATTAAAAAAATTGCAATGCAACTATCTATATGCCTATGTTTCTTTTGATTTTTCAAATTATAATGAAATGAATTGCAAGAAAAGAAACCTATAGATGTAAACAACCATTGAAATGCAAAGTTACAACCTATTTGCAAAGAACAAACAAAGAGTCAAACCCTAAAAAAAACTCATGAAGGAAAGGTAGTAAAACCATAGGGGGGTTTGTTCCTCAATCCTTTGGATTTTTAAGGGTTTTAAGCCAAACCTACAAATTAAAATCTAACTAATCATCCACATTCCCTAAATATAAACCTAGTAGACACACGAAAGAGATAAAAACTAGGAAAAAATATTTTTTTAAGCCCTACATAAAGTTAGCTCAAAAAGTGTGTTGGCCCATGATGAAAGGTACCATGTTTCCTACATTGAAAAACAAAGGAACCAGACCTTGTTGATGCATTGGTCAATGCACTTGTTGACCCCAATAAGTGTGATGGTCTCTAGGGGGTCTCCTGCACCTGGGAGCTCAACTTTGTGGGATTCCTTTGTGGTTTCCAACCCTTGTCACTTGCAAACACAACACATAAAGCTAAAAGAAGTAAAAAAAAACTAAAAAACTCATAAAAAACAAATAAAATCATTTACCACACACCCACAATCAAGGATCTTGAGATTGGCTCATATCCCTAGTGGACTCACCACTCTATTGGTGCAAATGTACAAACAGAGTGAGAAACTTTGCAAACCTTATGGTTGCTACAAGATTACAGACAAATGAGTTAGAAAACTAAAAACCCTATATTTCAATGAACTAATTTATTCTCTAAGCTATGTTATTCCTATATATGGAAGTAAAATGCAACAAAAAAATAAAAGACAAGAAAAACTATTTGATCAAAGAATAAATGAATCCATTACCCAAATGCTAGACTTCACAATATTACTGGTGGAGAGATCTTGAAGATGTTTATCTTCTATTGGCCTCTCCTTTAGAGGGTTCTTTGATTTCATTGAGTGTGTGTTTGTAGTTTCTCTTTCCTTTGGCTATAGATGGATGCAATAGTGTGCTCCTCAAGAAACTAGGGTTTCATTGGTAAAGGGACAAACCTAGGGAAAAAATCCACAACGAGGGAAAATGAGAGAAAGAAGAATGAAAGAGTGATAATGAAACGGGGGGAGACCTCTCCTTGTTTTATAGGAAAAATATGGAATTTCTCTCATATTTTTTATTTTCTAAATTAAAAATAGGAGGGAAAGTCATAAAAAGGGTTTATGACTTAATTAAGTGGGATTAACCTTAGGGAAATGGTTCCTAAGGTTAATTAAAGGGGATATTTATGGCTTTATGAGTGAAATTAAATTTAGGAAAATGGTTCCCAAAGTTAATTAAATGGGATATGGTGTGAAAGTCATTATACCCATACTATTGTTGGAGTATTTCAATACACATAGCATTTTGTTCTAGATGGACCATTTTTACGTGATAACAATCAATGCCTTGCAATATGAATTATGCCCCTTCTCATCATCTCAATGATGTCTCTACTTTTATGTCATTCACCACTCATTCTACATTTGTTGGGTTCTCTTTGGTCCATTGATACCCAATGCCTCTTACAAACCATACTTTTTCTTATCTCATTCGAATGCATTTGCATTCATGTGGTGACCTCCAAGGTGATGTTATCATTGATGCATCCTCCATGTCGACATCTTATCAATACGTTGAATTCTCCTTTTAGTCTTATTACCTAATATACTTAAGGCATTCTCACTCTAAAACTATTCTCATGCCCTTTGAAAATTCACAATCTTTGATATATATCTCAAGGATCTCTCACACTTATCATTTGTATTAGACTCCAAACCATTCTCAGTTTGCACACTCATGTCATACTTGGTGTTCTCAAAGTCGATATTAATAGAGTACCTTTGATTCGTTTACATCACTTGACAAATAAGTTGTTGGCATTATAAAATAGTTTCTAAAAAATAAAAAATCTCATTACATCTCTTATAACACCTTAGTTTTTAATCCCCAGATTAGCAATGTATATTTGTAAATATGATGTATGGTCATGATACAAGCAATGCAATATATAAAGAATGTACATTGAAAATAATAAAACAAAATACATCACTGCCTAC
>JZKD02S1670871.1:587164-612307 GCA_000966675.3 Picea glauca | reverse complement strand
GTCCTATTTAAATCAATAATATTTAGCATTGCATGATTGGCTTCTTGAATGTCACTACAAATTTTAGAATTTTTTTCTTTGTCATGCCTTCCATCTAAGATTCTCCACAACATTTGTGTTACGTTCTTCCCGATATGCATTGTGTCAAACAAATGAGTTATTTCTAGTTGCTCATAGTAGGGCAACCTACTAAGTTGTTTGGGGAAACTTTTCATTCCTCGTGGAAGTAGATCAATGCCTTGACGAGAAACTATATGTTACATAAATGAAATTAACACAACAATTGTTAGATTATACACAATATACATGAGAATTCAACACAATTAAAAAATGTAATATATTGCATACGATGATGAAGATTGACTTACATTGATGATTTGATCTGTTATATTCCAACTTTCATAGGTGTGGTGTCATTCTTCGTGGTTTTATCCCACTCTCCTCTTTACCATTGAAAATATGTTTATCGGTATATTGATACCTATGGTTCCTAGGGAGAAAGTGCCTATATTCATCAAACACCTCCTTTCCTAAACTTCTTGAACGATGAGATCTCATCCTAGGACCACAAAATGGACATGCAAAATTACCCTTTGTTTGCAAACCTAGAAGATACGCATCAATGGCAGCATTAGTTATATAACAAGCAATTATTTAAAAAACAAACATTATACTATCATCAACATCTAACTTATTTAAGTGCAATAGTGTGTTACATACCACAAAAATGTGTTAGTCCTGGTGCATCATGAATTGTCCATCTAAGAATCCCATGGAATTGAAATCCTGTTTGACCTATTGGTCTAGAGATGTTGTACATAGTGATGCCGTCCCATAACTTTAACAGCTCATCGACAAGAGGCTCAATATATACATTCATATCTTTCACTTGGTACTTACCTACATGGTTAAAAAATACACATAATTACTACACCTTGTATACATATATGAAATTGTTCAATGAACAAGACAAATGGAACGTTAAACATTAAAAAAACAATATTGTTATAAAAATATACCTGGAACAATCATTGCCAACTTTGTGTGCTCTCTCTTTATTGACATCCAAGGAGGAAGGTTATTGTTTATAACAAAAACAGGCCACACCGAGTAGATAGACCTGAGCTCACCAAATGGATTTACACCATCTTTCTTCGATATTTTTATATAAAGAACGATCTGCAGCCATTCGAAGAACATCATCTTAACTTCTATTCCATGCATGGTAATCCATAAATTGTTCTATGTTCCGACATCTAAATAGTCACTGCAGGCATGGAATTATGGGAATATAACGAAGAACCTTGTGAGGCACATTTTTTGTTAACTGATTAGTTCAATATCTACTGATTTTACATTGTGGGCAATTCGATTCAGATGCATATTGTCTGACATAGACCCCCAAATCTCTGGCCGAGATCTGCACAGGATCATTCTAAATATTCCTCGAGCCGAAGCAGCTCTCTTAGATCCCTATTAGAACCTCATGAATCCGATCCACAGGTCCTTCGTGAAAACCAACCCTGCGTAACTTAACACCAGGTGCGAGCCTTACGTCTCCATGCAACCACAAACATGCCTTAGCACAAGCACCTTTTGCAACTTGAGAGTTCATGAGTCGATGACCCTCAAATCCTCTTTCTCCAACTCTCCGATACCCGAGATGCGATATGGGTATGGCTTCCTCCTCACTAGCACCTGCTACATATAACTGTAGGCTAGGCTAAACACTAGCACTACTCACAACTTGTGACTTTGCGAGTTGGAGTGTTGAGCCCTCGAGCTCCTCCTTTGCGAATCCCCGAAATGTGATAACTCAACAATGGGTTGACTCCTTCCCAGGTGATGTGTGTTCACCACCTGTCACCCGCTTCCACCTTTCTCTGGGTGCTTTTTGTTATGCCACTTGTCAACCATGTGGCCCCCACCTAACGCATGTGCTACGTGTTTGTACGAGCCCTCGAAACTCGACACTTCGCGACTTTGCAGTTGAAAAGAAATTATTTCAACCCCCAAACCCCTGATACATGATAACACGTGGAGGTTCTAATCCAATGGTTCTCCCGTGGCTTGGATCCAATGGTCTGGATCTCCTTCCCTGCTCCTCGCAACTCAAGATTTAACGAAACCAAGAATTTGGTTTGCCCTCCAAACTCACGAACCCTGAATTCGTGAAGTGATTCAATGATGTGAATTGAAATGATATCAATGACTCATATTGACCCTCGAATCGTGGGTGATGGGCTTCTTCGGCCTCTAACCTCCTTGCAACTCTGCAAGATCCAACAACTCTCGCAACTTCGACACTTCCTTCATGAAGGCCTCTCACCGTCCATATGGTCCTCTCCTAGGATGCTTCTAAGCACTTAAATCCCTCGCAACTTGGTGTGATCCTAGGGCTCTCGACATTTCGACACTTCTCAACGAAGCGTATGCACTGTCCATTTTAGTTTCTCTCCTACGCGACCTCCCAGAGGTTAAACTCTATGCGCCTTCCCGTGGATCCGATGACTATCAACTCTTTGCACAAGATCTGATGACCCAGATCTCTTCCTCTCTAGCTGATCTAATGACAACTATGCTCCCTACTGAGCTTGAGAACTTATTCCTTCCCCTTGGAATATTTTCAAAGTTTCAAAGGCCTCGACCTTCGTTTCCCCTGTGAGCTCAATTCCTTTGTATCTCACCTGCATTCTAGGAACTTTGTCCCTCTTGAGCTTTGTTGACTGTGAAACCTCGAAGGGTTTCTTGACCTCTTCACTCCTTGTAGGGTCCCTACACACAACTGTGCTATCCGTCCTGAGCTTTTCCTACTCGAACCTCTAAGGGATTTGACCCTTGCATTCTCCTTCAAATGGATATTGGTGCCCTCTTGGAAGCCTCCCATTCAAGCACTCCTTACTGAACTGATAGAGTATTTAATGACTCTGTGAGTGTCTTCCTCCTCGACACTTCTCCTTCCTTTGAACTGAGAATAGAGTTCTTCTGTGCACTCTATGAACTTTCTCAATGCCCTCCTGGTATAGCTTCTACAGAATCTTCAGTGACTCTGTCTTCTCATTGAACTTGAAATAGAGTTCCTTTTATGCACCCTGTGCATCCAGTCAATGCCCTCTTGGCAGAGTTTCAAAGAATTCTTAGAAATTTTGTCTTCCCTGTGCCCTACTCTGCACAGTTATTCCTTCAAGCTGTTCAACAAACTTGAGGCCTCCTCCTTGAGTCAATGACTTCCTCTAGTGCACCCTCCTGGCATGTCTTTTTCTAAATTCCTCAGAATTTAGAAGTGCACTCCATGCATTGGCTTACAGAACCCGCAGTGTTCTGTCATGCAACCTATTGCATGAAGCCACAAAGAACTAGACGTAAAATCAGTAAACCCACAGATAAAAAAATCTATCCCTACAAATGCACATCTAACATACATCTACAACATATCATAAACACATAAAGACATTCATCAACATACACAGAATAGCATCAAGGAAAAACTTCTTTGATTTTATTAATATGAAATGCTTCTTTACAATGTGAGCTCGAACTGTAAGAAAGTCACAGCTTCCTCTCCTCTCTAACCTATTCTCCATTCTACTCTTCCAATCCCATATAGATACAAAGAAGATCTTTTTTTACAAAGAGGGGCTCCTTGAGCTCTTCCCTCCATCTCACCAACTCTCATTAAATTACATTCAATTACATTGAATGGTTGTGTAGTCTGAATCGGATCTATATCTCAGCCTTACAACCATTAAATATGGTTTCTAATCACAACCTATGCACATGCATGGCTTTGGCTCTTCTCCCTTACAAACATTCAATACACTTTTTCAAAATTTGAAAAATGAGAGGGTTGTGCCTCTCTCCTTCCATTGAATGCGCACTTGATGTTCTGGTTAGTTGGTGCTTGATGGTTTTGGAGCGATGCTCCTGCATCATTGTCCATAATATATTATGTGATCAATGGGGCAAGCATCAATAACTTGATATTCCATTCCAATTTCTTTTAGAATGGAAGATAATTCTTGGTATGTCGAGGTAACTTATTTGGTGATGGTAATAAATATTCACCTATCAACCGACAACAACAATATACAAAAAAAAAATCAATAATGAAAATCATATTAATCATTATAAATATTGCATCCTTAATTTAGACATCAATTGACACTGAAAATAAAATAAAATAAAAGTTGAAAATTGGATAAAACTGTAAAATTATGTTGCTTACCTTAGGATCTGTGTCATACATGTGTTTGAAAAACCATTTGATACCTTCAAGTTGACCAACAACATTACAGTAGAGAGAACACTTTTTTTTTTTCCTTCATATTTCAGTGGCATTTTGAAGGATAGGTTTATCAAAAATATATTCATCATCATTTTCCTCATCACTGTCATCATTATCATCCTGCAAGTTGTCCTCCTCCATGTTGACATCATCATCCATTGAAGCATTATAAATGTCTTGGATCAATCTATTTGTCCCATCATCATCAACTGTATTACTAATATCATCATTTTCCATAGGAATAACGTGATCACCATTATCCACACGATTAAGTTCATCTTGTTCTTTAGTATTATCTCTATGAAAACGTCTCCTACTAGGCGACATCACATTCTTAGTATGACTTTTCTTTAATAAAAACAATGGAAGCAATAAAATACAGTTAGAGTATATCAAAAATATTATTTTGAAAGATAAATTAAAAAAAAAACAATTAACGTATAATACTCTTAAAGATCTATAATAACTAATTACTTACCATGGGAGGATATTCATTGCCCCCTTCAACGTGCCCATTCTCCCTAAAATGTTTTTCAACTATTTTTAAAGGTGGTCTTCTTCCATTAAAACCCTTTCATTCACAAGGTCAATAACATTTCCCATCACCATGAATCACCATGTCCCGCTTTAACATAACAAGCTCTCTTTTCTCGTCTAGAGTTGACATTGTAATTACCTATCACAACAACTCCATTGAAACATTATAAGTACAATATACAAATCTATTCAAACAATTTGGTATATATTTAGATATTGGTAATGAAAATTATACAACATGTTAAAAAAAAATAAGGGACAACATGAATCCTAAAAGCATGAAACATTAATAAGAGGAGGTGGATCTATTATCAACCAAAATCACACTATATAATATTAATTTCCTAATAAAAATTAGGGTAGCTTTAGGGATACACAAGAGTACTGATGCCCAATATCAACAAAAAAGCCACTGCTCTTCACTTCTAGTTGGTTCTTTTCCAACTCAAGGAGGAAACCCTAAATGTAAATTTACTAAGAAAAGGATACTTGGATATTCAAGAAGTTCCATGAAATATAAGAAAAAAATTAGAGTGATTGAATCTAATTAGAATGATTGTAGTCGAATCAGTAATCTTTTTACTCTATCAAAAGTGGATAAACCATAAAATATTTCTAAGGAGTTAAAATAAACCATAAAATTTGATTTAAGGAGTGAAAATAAACCATAAAATAGTTCAATAGCACCAAATTACTAAATCACACAGAAACGTTTTAAGTCCTAACCTTCAAAATATCAGCTATGTAGAGTCTGATCAATTCGATGTTTCTCTTCTTGAAAGAGAATTGAAATCAAGATTTCATAAAAAGCCAGAACACCATTGCATCAGAACACCCGAATGATTTTCGCAATTGTAGAAAATGATTGTCGCAACTATAGCAAATTTGTCGTAACTGAGATATATATAGGATTGATTTTCCATAAATGACCGTTTATTCTCACATGTGCCATTGTTGGTCGCTATAGAGACTAACTGGGGGTTGGTCTCTCTATCGACCAACTTTCATCGTTAAAACGACCAACTTGGATGGTTGGTCGCTAGAGTGACCAACATTTGGACCCCGAAAAAGAAAAGTATATTTAGTCCAAAAAAAGCAAAAAAAATACAACGAAATTTTAAACCGTCATAATATTTTGTTGTAATTTGCGCCCAATGTAGTAGTCAATGATCCTAAATTTAACAAGATGGTCCCAAGTTGAATGATATCTCCTAAACCCAGCCTGGCCTTTATCTATTTTATTATGAATTTCTAGCCAAAGTCTAATTCTTTTACAAAATAATTCCATAAAGTTTGGCTAAAATATGGCTATCATAATGGTCCTATAATTAAAGGGAATTTTTCTATCCTCACTTTTAGAAATAGGAACAATGAGGATTTGCATCCAGGTTTTAGGGAATCCCTGCTTGACTACTAAATTGAAGATCTTGTGTATGTGAGGGATGAGGATAGGCCCTCTTATTTTAAAAATTTCATCTTGGTAGCCTTCAAATTCCTTAGCTTTCTCATTTGCTAGTCGCTTAACCCCAAAATCTATGTCATCCAAAGAAAAAATTTCATCCTATGTAGGCACAATAGGAATGGTTTCCATGACATTAGGGAACTCATAAATACTCTTAAGGTAGGAATTCCAGTCACTTAAGGGAATCATATTATTTTCCTCTCGAACTTCTTAGTATCCATCTTAGATAATTGTGAAAGATGCTCTTTCCTTTTATTGATATATTACCTTTTTTTATTTTTAATTATGGATTTGTATGTATATATGTTATCGAGTTTTAAGGACTCATTAGAATCATCCCTAATGGATTTCCTAGAAACTTGACATTCTTTATCATACCAAGGGTTTCTCTTTTATTACTCTTTTTACAGGACACCTCAAAAGAAAACTTGTTAATAGAAGTAGAAAGGGTAGTTGTGACATCCTTGAGTATTAAAACAATTTATTTTAATGTTATTTATTTGAAAATAAATTTCCATTTATGGAAATTGATATTTGAAATTATTTAGGCATGTAATTATTAGTTTTGTGATTGTTGAGCAAGAGTTTGAATTTCCAATTGTCCTCTTTTGATGGACAAATGTATGAGACATATATTTTTAGTAAATTAAAAGTTGGAAATAGGTGGAAGAATGAGGTTAAAATAGTTGACTATGAATACATGATTGGGGAACATGTTTGAGTTAACTCATAGATGTTTTTTTACACATGTCATAAGTAAAGTTTTATCACTAGCAGCCCCTAAAAATCAGGGATTTGTAAAGCTGCCAAATTCCAAAGAGGGAAATGGATAGAAAAAGTCCTAGCCAAAAAAAATTGGATATATACAACATATGTGGGAGGCATGATGCTATCATGCTGCTTAGTATGTGTTGGGAATGAGTATTTTTTGTGTGAACACTTTTGTGTTAGGAAAATTATTATTTTTTAACTGTGCAAAGATTCTGTGACTAAGGAGTGAAACTTATTTTTCCCTTATGGAGTCATGGTCAGGCTAGGGTGTGACTAGGACAAGTAATCTTGGTTGTTCTGTGTCTACGGTTGGGAGGAAAGTGGTTGTTCCATTTGTTTCCATATTAACTATACATATATGTATCTTATTTGACCAATATTATTCATGTTGGATTTATTGATTTACATGTTTATAGAGAAATTGATCTATATAGATGTATCTTATCTTACCAGTATTTTTCATGTTGGATTTATTGATTCGCATGTAGCTAGAAAATTTGATCTAGATAGATTTATGTATACTTCAGAAGTTAAATAGATTTCTTTCATTTCCATAAATGGATCTATGCATGTTACTTATAAGTCATGAGAAAGGGGATGAGAAGATCTCTCTACTAGGGTTTTGAATACCTACATGTTTTCTCCCCTACAGCGTCAGACCTAGTTTGTCTCAAAATTGGGTTCCACTACAACCACACATATGGTTGGGCCTATCCTTGCAAAATGAGCTCAGATGGAGGGGTGAAAAATACCTGTTACAGAAATGACACAACCAATGATATGGATGGACTCAGAGCCTGATGACCATACTTTGAACCACCACTGCACCTCATATATCACCTACTACAAGAGTGTAAGTTTTAAACTTGTGAAGTAAAGTAATGCATATAGATTCTTGAGCAAAAAAAAATTAATCAATGACTCATTCACATAGTACACATAGATTTATACTCGAAACCCTCAACTAGGAAAACCTTTCTTATATTCATTATATCAAATTTAACCATTCACTATACAATATATACAATTTTTTTAGGTATTCCGTAGATACCAAAACCCTAATCTCTAAAACTGGGATTATTTTTAGTAAACCTCTAAAAATAGCAAAATCTGCTAAAAATAGAAAAAATCGCCCAAAACCAATTTCGGGGAGCTGCCCCGAACACTGCGTGTACCCAGGGGGGGTGCATACCTTCCCCCTCTGGGACCCCACTAGGACAGCACCCAATGCACATGACACAATTAGAGCACTACTACAAGGGATCGTCATATGCAATTGTCGTGACGCGCCCACACATACACATGCAAAGAGTATAACACATACCCAACATTCCCCCACTTGTTGTTTTCTTTGCATCCAGGGGTCCCAATATTATATAGTCAACAATCTAGGGCAGCAATGCCCATTGTTACTCTACACCAGGAGAATTGTTTTGTGCTTACAGACTTTTTCAATGAATCTGCAACATTCTTCAAAGTGTCAACCTTTTCCAGCAACACCTTCTTTTCCTCAACCATGTCTCTCACAAAGTGATACTGAACATCAATATGCTTTGTCTTCGAATGAGAAGATGGGTTCTTTGCTAGGAAGATTTCACTCTGAATATCACAATATAATCTCACTGCTTGTTGTACCAACCCAATATCTGAACACAATCTTTGTAACAATATTGCTTCCTTGCTTGCATGAGTGGCTGCCATGTATTCAACTTCTGTAGTTCAGAGTGCCACTATAGCCTATCTTTTGCTCATCCAACTGATTTCTCCTCCAAATAGGTTAAACACATACCCACTTGTAGATCTTCTGAGATCTAGATCTCCAGCCTAGTCTACATGAACAAAGCCATGTATGTCCACCACTCTGTCCAATCCTGGTCTTCCTTAGTAGCACAATCCATAACTAGTAGTGCCACAAAGATACCTGAAGACCCTCTTTACTGTTGTCCAATGCTCCTTCCCTAGTTTTGACATATACCTACTCAAAACTCCCACTGCATGTGCAATGTTTGGTCTAGTACAGACCATCGCATACATCAAACTGCCAATTGCACTAGCATATGGAACATGGGACATGTCCTCTTCTTCTTTTTGTGTCTTGGAACATTGATATGCAAATAAATTTACACCTATAGGAATAGGAACCTTGATCAGTTTACTTTCATGGATATTAAACCTCTTCAATATCGCCTCAACATATTTTCTCTAATTCAACCAGATTTTCCTGTTTGCACGATCTCTTTTAATCTCCATTCCTATAATGAAGTTAGCAGCACCAAGATCCTTCATGTCAAATTTGGAGGATAGCTGCGATTTCACCTGCTTGATAACATCCATGTTATTTCCTACCAACAACATGTCATCAACATACAACACTACATAAATGAAGTGATTACCAACCTGCTTGGAATATACATAGTGACCAACCTTGCTTCTTACAAATCCCAATCCAAGGATGTATGTGTGAAAATTTTGGTACCACATCCTAGGTGATTGCTTCAGACCATATAGTGACTTCTTTATCTTATAGACCATCTCTTTCTTTCCCTTCACTGCAAAGCCTTCTGGCTGCTTCATGTAGATTTCTTCTTCCAGATGCCCATGTAGGAATGTTGTCTTCACATCCATCTATTCCACTTCAAAATCAAAAGAAGCAGCAATAGATAAAAGAAATCTAATAGAAGTTAACTTAGCAACAAGAGAAAAAATATCACCAAAGTCAATTCCCTCTACCCGGGAATAACCTTTTTCTACTAACCGAGCTTTGTATTTTTCCACTTTACCTTGTGCATTAAACTTCTTCTTGAACAACCATTTTCTACCAACCGATTTTCTTCCAGTTGGAAACTCAACTATATCCCATGCCTCATTCTTATCCAAGGCATCCATTTCTTCAACCATGGCGTTTCTCCAGAGTTTACTATCCTTTCAATTCACTGCTTCCCTACCAATTATGGGATCATCATCAGTAATAGATAAAGCAAAATTGGAACTAAAATCAGGTGGACTATACCTTTCTGGTTGTCTTCTATCTCTCACTGATCTCCTCAATACTGGGGTATGAGGTTATTCTTCTTCTTCTTCTGCTTCCTCTTCTTCAGATGATTCATATTTTGCATCATCCAAATCAAGCTCTATTTTCTCAGGTTCATCTTGCGTTGGTAGGAATTCCTGTTTGGACACATCTTTTACCTCTATGAAAACAACATCTCGACTATAAAAAAAATTCTTGGTTTCTAGGTTCCAAAACTTATAACCTTTCATACCATCTTTATAACCAATAAAGATACATTTTTCAACGTTTTTATCCAGATTACTTATATTTTCCTTTGGAACATGTACATAAGAATCACAACCAAACACTCTAAGATGTTTAAGAGAGAGTTTCTTTCCATACCATACCTTGTTTGGAGTTTTATCATCCAACGCTGATGAAGGTGATCGATTGACCAGGTAACATGTTGTACCCATTACCTCTGCCCAGAATTCTTGTCCTAACCCGACATCGCTGAGCATGCTCCTTGATTTTTCCATCAATGTCCTGTTCATCCTTTCTGCAACTCCATTATGCTGAGGACTGTATGGAGTAGTCTTTTTCCTTGCTATACCACACTTCTTACAGAATTCTTCGAATTCATTTCCGAAGAATTCTCCACCATTATCTATTCTCAATACCTTTATTTTCTTCTCTGTCTGATTTTCTAGCAGAGCCTTAAACTCTTTAAATTTATCAAATACCTCAGATTTATTTCTAAGAAAATAAATCCATGTGTTCCTTGAAAAATCATCTATGAATGAAACATAATACACATATTTACCTAGGGATGGAACAGGAACAGGTTCAAAGACATCACTGTGTATCAACTCTAATATCCCCTTTGCTCGTGTAGCAACAGATGGGAATCTTACTCGATTTTGTTTACCATATATGAAATGTTCACAGAAATAAAAATCCAGAGTGAAATTAGACATACCTTCAACCATACCTTTAACGTGTATTTTTCAAAGGCCCTTTTCTCCAATATGCCCCAGTCTTTGATTCCACAACATGGTCTTCTTTTTTGGGACAATACTGGTCTTGTCTCCTTCACTTCTCTGCTCAAGGACAACAAAACTGTTACACCCATTAGTATAAGTGCTTCCCAACAACTTGTGCAGAGTTCCACACCGAACTCCCCTCATCAACACCATTGCTCCTCATACCATTTTGCAAGTGTTCTTTCCAAATATAGTATCCACTCTTGCATCATCCAACTTGCTTACAAATATTAGGCTCCTGGAAAGTTTTGGAAAGTGCAGAACCTGAGGGAGAGTTCTAATCCTTCCATATTTTAGCAACAACTTAACCCTTCCACATCCCATGATTTTTGTTGTCGAGTCATCTCCTAGGAATACATCACCACCATCATATTTTTCATATTCAGAGAACCACTCCTTGTGAGGAGTCATATGGTATGATGCACCTGATTCGATCAACCATGCATCATGGTCTGCATGTGTACTTGTAGATGGTATGTAAACATCACCTCCTTCTTTAGTGGAGGTTTTCACCTATGTTGAAGAGGTACTATTAGATCCCTTTGGTTTTTCAACCTTCTTAGACTTGCAATCTTTCTTATAATGCCCTATTTTACCACACTTCCAACATTTCCTCAAAGATTTTCGTAGAGACTTAGATCTACCTGTAGATTTAGATGTCCATCCCGAAGGCTTACTAGGGTTCCTGTCTTGGGTACACCCTCTTACAAATAAAGCATCTGTGCTATGACCATCCATGCTTTTGCGCCTCATCTCTTCAGATAACAAGGATGCAACTACATCCTCATACTTCAATGTAGATTGAGTGGTACTACCAATTGCTAAAACTAGACTATCCCAAGAGTCTGGCAAAGAACATAACAAAGTAATACACTTATATTCTTCTAAAATTGTAATATTAACAGAGCCAAGTTGACTTACCAGAGTATTTAAGGAATTTAGATGTTCTGTCACAGAATCTCCATCTTCCATCCTAAGATGATACAACTTCTTTTGAAGAAACAACTTGTTTACCAGGGACTTTGATTGATACAAATTCCCCAACTTATCCCATAGTTCCTTGGCTATAGATTCTCTTAAGACATTCAACAACACCGAATCTTCCATACAGAGTCGAATAGTACTCCTTTCTCTTCTGTCCAACTTCTCCCAATATTCCTTTGACATACTAGTAGGTGGTGTACTCGTAGTTTGTGTACTAGTAGGTTGTGTACCAATAGACTGTGTTCTCGCAGACAGTGTACCGGTATTCTCTGTACCAGGATCCACATTGATCCATTGTTCTTTGTCTACAAGAAGGTCCTCCATATTGAGCTTCCATAGCTCAAATTTTTTACCGTTTAAATTCTCTATCTCGATTCTAGAAGAGCTTTCCATTCCTCTTTTTGTACTCGAATATCCACTACAAAAGCTCTCACTAAACCCAGGTTTATCACAGACCCAAGATAAACTTGATCTATCAAGACCGAGCGAAACCCTCAACAAAAAAGGTGACTCTCTGAAGCCAAAAACGAGCACTGATACCACATGTAAGTTTTAAACTTGTGAAGTAAAGAAATGCATATAGATTCTTAAGCAAAACAAAAATTAATCAATGACTCATTCACATAGTACACAGAGATTTATACAGGAAATCCTCAACTGGGAAAACCTTTCTTATATTCATTATATCAAATTTCACCATTCACTATAAAATATATACAATGTTTTTAGGTATTCCGTAGATACCAAAACCCTAATGCCTAAAACCGGGATTATTTTTAGTAAACCGCTAAAAATAGAAAAAAACGCCCAAAAAACTTTTTTGGGGCGCTACCCTGAATGTTGCACGTAACCAGAGGGTTGGGCATACCTGCCCCCCTGGCATCCCCCTCGGAAAGCGCCTGACGCACATGACACAATCAGAGAACTACTACGAGGGATCATCAGACGCAGTTGTCGAATCTGACGCTCCCACACACACACATGCAAATAATATAACACATACCCAACAAAGAGGAACAAGGCTTCAAGAGAAGCATGGGAATGGAAGTTGAATCGTCACATCCAAAGGCATATCGAAACTGGAAAATAGGTAAATTTATCTCTCAAGAACCAACTGCACCAAAATGTGTGATAAAATCCACCAGAGTAGGAGAACACACCCATTTCATGAAATATAATTCCTTGATCGAAATTTGTTTTGGGATTCATCCATCTAAGTAATACCTTACAAAATGGATTAAAAAATGGTGGAATCTAAAAGGTGACTATGAGATACAACTAAGTTCGAAGGGATTCTTTACAATCATATTCTATAGTATTGAGGGAAAATATAGGGTATTTGAAAATGGCCCCTACTTCTACAACTGAGTCGGGTTGTATCTAAGGTTTTGGATGGACCGTTTTTTCCTAGAAAATGAATACTTTACTTTCACCCCAATTTGGATCCACCTATAATATCTACCCCAGGAATTTTGGCTTGAATAAATCTTAATGGACATTGAAAACAATTTGGGAAGGTATTTAAAATACTTAGAAGCTACAAAGTAGAGAAGATACACTTCTTATGCACGGATCTGCATTTATGTGAATATCTCCAAAGCCATCTGAGGTTCAGTTACCATAGAGTATCAAAACGAGGAATGGATTCAGACCATAGATTATGAACACATTCCCTTCAGACGATAGAAATTTCAAGAACATGGACATATCTTCAAGGATCGGCCCTTCAATGCACCAGCCAGACCAAAAAAATAGGAGAAACAAAAAGATGACTAATCTCAAGTGCAGCGACGTAGGAAACTTCCTTTGAAAAAATCCATATAGACTGCAAGATGAAATATTCCCACCAACAATTCCTTCGATGCACTCAACAATCTACCAGAAATAGAGGAAGTTGAAAACCCCCACAAAACATCAAATCCAAGAAAAGACAAAGGTAAATCAAAACAAATCCTCGATCCAGTCTTAGAGAAAATCTTAATTCATGATCCCCAATCTCCAATGATACCAGGAAAAGACCTAGAAGAAGGTGGAGACACTATAAATCAGGTCAATGAAAGGTAACTTGAGGACATTGACCTAGACAAAGTCGAGGAAGCCCTCAATAGGAAGGAACTGCAATTCATTCGACTGGAGAAACTAAGAAAGGTACACAAGGTTTTCATTGATTCCACAATGGGTGCCACTTCTTTCTTAAGAATCCAGCTGGAGCCAAGTCCAGATCCCAAGCGGAACCAAAAAGATGGTAAGTGACGTGGATGAAAAATGACACATAAATTAATTAAAGAGGTAGGCAATTTTATGATAAACTCGGGTCAAATGCAATACCTCACTGAAGTATTTTTATCCCCCCCTCGCAATTAAGCATGATGAATATCATCACATGGAATATAAGAGGCCTCAATGGAAGATCCGAACAAGGGATTCTTCAAAATTATGTCAAAGCAGAATACCTTGATATCTTATTACTCCAAGAAACCAAGTGTGAATTCGATATGGCAGAAGAAATATTAAAAATGTGTTGGAGGCACTCTGATTTCACTTACACAGACTCCAAATGGGCGACAGGGGGTTTAACTATCCTATGGAACCTATCCACAACTATTATGGAACCATCATTTTCAATGGTATTTACACTCACAAATGTTGGAGTTACTTCACACAAACCTAGGATTTCTTTTTCCTAAGGTTTTTCCTTGTTTATTAGTCATAATTAGTCATTATCCAGTTTTCTATATTTAAGGAGAGAATATTCCACCTGGAGAATATTCTCTTTTAGTTGACACTTCAGTTTGACTAGTTGAATTGAGTTTAGATGCTACATTGGTTTTGTCACCATGCAACATTGGGATCATCACCATGATAATGCACACTTTTCTTGGTATCATCACAATATTGGCACATTACCCTTGATTCCTTTATCTACTCCTCACTATTCTCTTTTCAGTCAGTTAACTGAAGACTAGTTGACTAGTTAACTCAGCTAGGTCCAGTAGTTCACTCCCGTAACTACCTGAGAGACTAGACTAGGTGTCAATTCACTCCCGTACCTATTGGTGTGTGTCCATATCACTCTACAGCACCACTATGGATCGTTATTTACTCATGTATCCTATATCTATTGTAAATTATTCACTCTTTGAGTGTGGAATACAGTTAATGAGAATTCTTTCATTTTTCTCTCCTTCTTATTCTTTCTCCAATTCTCTTTGCAAATGTGTGTATTATTGTTTATATAGATATATTATGTGTAGGTTCAACACATTTTCATGGTATCAGAGCTGACAGACTACTAAGCAAAAGATACACCAAATTATTATTTTAGGTACTGAAGATTGAAGAACGCAGAAAATATGGAATTTATGTTTTACTCACTGATAATAGTTCTCACGCCTCATAACTATTTGGAGTGGAAGACAAAGATTATACTTTTTATTTGAAGTATAGGCTTATACCAAATAATCATGGAAACGGAAGTAGATCTTGATTCCACCGATGAGAAAAATGAATTTCTCAATAGACAAGATATGGCCATAGGATTTATTTGCATGTCTATTTCTCTAGAAATTCTCCACCAAGTATGTGATGTCACACAAGACTTCACTCCAAATCAATTATGGACCAGATTAAAGGTTATATTTGGGAATAAAGAAGATTGTGAAAATTTCATGCAGGGGATTGGAAATATAGAGCCAAAAGAGAAACCGTCAGAAGATCAAGCCTCTTATTATGAAGAGTCTTCTACAAAAGCTTTTGCAAAAATTTGTATTCCATTAATTGAAGATGATGTCTACTCCATTTCATATTTGTTTTATGAATTTCATGTGGAAGATATATGGCATGCATCTTAGGGTTCTCATGCAGACACTTTTCCATGCACAATGCATGCATCTCAGGAGACAAAACGGGAGCCGCGCACATGAGACTCCATTTTGATATTTTATGAGCACAATTTGTAGAAAAAAATTGGATATTTGAATTCATCTCAGGCAAATATCCAATTTCAAAAAACAAATCATCCGAAATGGAGTTTGGGAAGTGAAGTTATGATTGTTTCAAAATTAAGAAAATTTCAGTGTTTTTCCAGAAAGGACGACACGGTTTTCAAAATTTCATCCAAACTTTATTTGGGTATTTTTCATTACAAGAAGATAAAGTGGATATGTGTGGACATCTCAATGTTTCATATACTTCATCAGATCCATGCATGCATCTACATATTCAATGAGCACAAACTTGCAAAGTCGCGAGGTCTTGTTGGAGGGAAGGACAGGGTTGCTTAGCAACTGTTTTTTGTTCCTTGTCATTTTTTATTTATGCATTGTAACTTGATGGGGGGGTTTCCCATGAGGTTTTCTCTCTTTCCTCATTTATTTTAGTGTATTTTTTGTATTGGGGTACCTAACATGGCCTTGTTGCTGGGACCCATTCTTTATTTTCACCATAGTGATGTTTAGGGGGGGTGTTGGAGTTACTTCACACAGACCTAGGATTTATTTTTCCTAAGGTTTTTTCTTGTTTATTAGTCATAATTAGTCATTATCCAGTCTCCTCTATTTTAGGAGATAATATTCCACTTGGAGAATATTCTCTTTCAGTTGACACTTCAGTTGGACTAGTTGAGTTGAGTTTAGATGCTACATTGGTTTTGTCACCATGCAACATTGGGATCATCACCATGATAATGAAAAATTACCTTGGGATCATCACAATATTGTCACATTACCCTTGATTCTTTGATCTTTTCCTCACTACTCTCTGTTCAGTCTGTTAACTGAAGACTAGTTGACTAGTTAACTCAGTTAGGTGGCAGTTCACTCCCGTAACTGCCTGAGAGACTAGACTAGGTGGAAGTTCACTCCCGTAACTATTGGTGTGTGTCCAAATCACTCTACACCACCACTATGGATCATTATTTACTCATGTATCCTATATATATTTTAAATTATTCACTCTTTGAGTGTGGAATAAGGTTAATGAGAATTCTTTCATTTTTTTCTCTCCTTCTTCTTCTTTCTCCAATTCTCTATACAAATGTGTGTATTATTGTTTATCTAGATCTATTATGTGTAGGTTCAATATATTTACATGGTATCAGAGCTGACAGACTTCTAAGAAAAAAACATACCAAATTATTTTTTCAGGTAATGAAGATTGAAGAACGCAGAAAATATGGAATTTATGTTTTACTCACCGATAATACTTCTCACACCTCATAACTATTTGGAGTGCAAGCCAAAGATTATACTTTTTCTTATAAGTAGAGGCTTATACCAAATAACCGTGGAAATGGAAGTAGATCATGATTTGGTTGAAGAGAAAAATGTCTTTCTCAATAGACAAGATATGGCCATAGGATTTATCTGGATGTCTATTTCTCCATAAATTCTCCACCAAGTATGTGATGTCACACAAGACTTCATTCCAAATGAATTATGGACCATATTAAAGGTTATATTTGGTAATAAATAAGATTGTGAATATTTCATGCAGGGGATTGGAAATATAGAGCCAGAAGAGAAACCATCAGAAGATCAAGCCTCTTATTATAAAGAGTCTTCTACAAAAGCTTTTGCAGAAATTTGTGTTCCATTAATTGAAGATGATGTCTACTCCATTTCATATATTTTTTTTGAATTTCATCTGGAATATATATGGCATGCATATCAATATTCTCATGCAGACACATTTTCATGCGCAATGCATGCATCTCAGGAGACAAAAAGGGAGTTGTGCACATCAGACTCCATTATGATATTTTCTGAGAACAATTTGTAGAAAAAAATTGGATATTTGAACTCATCCCGGGAAAATATCCCATTTCAAAAAATAAATCCTCCAAAATGGATTCCAAGAAGTGAAGTTATGATTGTTTTAAAATTAACCAAATTTCAGCATTTTTCCAAAAACGACGACATGGTTTTCAAAATTTCATCCAAACTTTATTTGGATATTTTTCATTACAAGAAGATAAAGTGGATATGTGTGGACATTGCAATGTTGCATATACTTAATCATATCCGTGAAGACATCTACATCTTCAACAAAATCTTCAACGAGCACAAACTTGTACAGTTGCGAGGTCTTCTTGGAGTGAAGGAGAAGGTTGCTTAACAACTCTTTTTTGTTCCTTCTCATTTTTTATTTATGCATTGTAATTTGATGGGGGGGTTTTCCGATGAGTTTTTCCCTCTTTCCTCATTTATTTTAGTGTATCTTTTGTATTTGGGTACCTAACATGGCCTTGTTTCCGGGACCCATTCTTTATTTTCACCATAGTGATGTTTAGGGGGGGTGATGGAATTACTTCACACAGACCTAGGATTTCTTTTTCCTAAGGTTTTTCCTTGTTTATTAGTCATAATTAGTAATTATACAGTCTCCTATATTTTAGGAGAGAATATTCCACTTGGAGAATATTCTCTTTCAGTTGACACTTCAGTTTGACTTGTTGAGTTGAGTTTAGATGCTACATTGGTTTTGTCACCATGCAACATTGGGTTGAGTTGAGTTTAGATGCTACATTGGTTTTGTCACCATGCAACATTGGGATCATCACCATGATAATGTGCACTTTCCTTGTGATCATTACGCTTGATCTACTCCTCACTACTCTCTGTTCAATCAGTTAACTGAAGACTAGTTGACTAGTTAACTCAACAAGCTGGCAATTCACTCCCGTAACTACCTGAGAGACTAGACTAGGAGGAAATTCACTCTCGTAACTATTGGTGTGTGTCCATATCACTCTACACAACCACTATGGATCATTAGTTACTCATGTATCTTATATCTATGTTAAATTATTCACTCTTTGAGTGTGGAATACGGTTAATGAGAATTCTTTCATTTTTTTCTCTCCTTCGTCTTCTTTCTACAATTCTCTCTGGAAATGTGTGTATTATTGTTTAGCTAGATCTATTATGTGGAGGTTCAACACATTTACAACAAAAAACTACCAATATATAGGTTTAAGCAAATTAGGATTCATCACCAATGCTTATGGCCCTCATATCACTCAAGGGAAAGATTACTTCTTGGAAAATATTGATTATATAAATACACTAAGAGGAAAATAATGATGGATACTGGGGGGGGATTTCAACATCATCCTCACCCTAGAAGAAAAAAGTGGCATCCTGAAATGATTAGACCAAGAAAACACCAAGTTTAGCCATCTCATTGACAACCTCAATCTACTTGACATTGAGACCAAAAATGGATCCTTCACCTAGTCCAATAAGCGGGAAGGAACTCAACATGTAGCCAACAGATTGGATCCTTTCCTCATTTAAAAAAACCTAATGCTTGAGGGATCTCTAATTGAAGCTAACATTATTCTAAAATTAGGCTCAGACCATTGGCTAGTCCATCTGTGGGTAGATACAAATTCCACTCCCAAGTACAAACCCTTTCGCTTTGAGAAATTCTAGCTAACTCACTCAGACTTCCTAGATCTCTCCTGTACCTGGTGGGCCAAATCTGAAATCGCGCATGGCACCTGGATGTACAAATTCTAGAAGTTCCTAAAATATTTCAAGCAACATCTTTGGGATTGCAAGAAGAATTTATTTGGTGATATTTTCCTAGCACATAAATACCTATAAAAATGAATTGGGGACATTCAACATGAGTCCATCATATTAGGATATTCATATACTTTGATATAGGGGGAAACAATCCTAAATAAACAATTTGTAGATCATCACAAGAAGGAGAAGATCATTTGGAAGAAGAAGTCTCGAGTTTAGTGGTTAAAGGAAGGGGAAAAACATAGAAAGTTCTTCCACCACTTAATGATCCACAAATGCTACCTCAATTGCATTACAAAACTTGAGGATTCACATGGAAACACACTTCTGTATCATGAAGACATTGAAGAAGAGTTATTTACCTATTACAAAGAGCTTCTCTTAGAACCCCCAATTGATTGAACGCATGCCGTAAATAGTGTCACACAACATATTCCCGCTCTAATTACCCATGAGTAGAAAAGATATTTAATGAGACCAATCTCTTAGGAGGAAGTTGATCATGATATCAAGTAAATGTGCCTCGAAAAATTGCCTGAGCCAGATGGTTTCACTACTGATTTATTCCACCATTGTTGGTCGTTGATTCGAGAAGAGGTTTGGAAACTTATGGAGGAATCCAAAAACATAGGACATGTGCTATCAACACTCAATGCCACATTCCTCACACTGATCCGAAAAGAGGAACGCGTCACCAACCCAAATAAGTTTCGACCGATAGCGTTATGCAATGTCATATACAATATTATCACAAAGGTAATTTCTCTCAAGTTCAATCCAATTCTTCCTTTCATTGTCTCCAAGGAACAATTAGGATATGTAGAGGGAAGGCACATTATGGACATTGCAATGTTGGTTCATGAAGTGAATCACTCACTCAAGACAACATGCACCCAATGTATGTTCATAAAGTTTGACCTTTATAAGGCTTTTGATAATCTTAGATGGCAGTACATGAAACGTCTAGCTAGCCTCAACAACAACATGAAGTGATTTACCCTTGCTAGCCTCAACAACATGAAACGTCTCCTAGAAATCCCTAATCCTCTCAATATCCAATCGCCTCAATTATTGGACATTCAGATCCTTAAATTTTCCTGCAAGGCTCATCCTCTTAAAAGCGACGCTTCAAGTTATTATAGACTATATGTCCTCAGCTCTTGCAGCGACACAAACAATCATTAAAAGAATTAGAAACATTGAATGGAAATTCATCTAGAATGGTCACAAATAAGGGAAAAAATGGGCCTTATTCAATTGGGAAAATATCTGCAATCCCACCTCCTTAGAAGGATTGGGTCTTTGTGACCCAAGAAAGCTCAACAATGTCATGGGAGCAAAAATCTAGTGGCACTGGATAAAGTACCAAAAAGAACTCTGGGAACGACTCTGGAAGAAAAAATATACCCCCCAAATACAACAAGAGAAACTCATTAGGCTGGAAGAGTAGATCTAGGGTTCTAATATTTGGAATGAAGCTTGGTGAAATGACCGACTCATCTAAAAGAATTCTTTTTGGGAAGTGTCAAATTTTCAATGCACCCAATTTTATACAGATGCCTTGCATCAACAACCTCCTTTGCAGATAATGGATATATTACATCCTTATCAAAACCACATACAAGGGCTGAGGTGCCTCAAAGTAGCAGAGCTATGGATTAATGCCTGACATCAACCCCCTTGGCATAGTTGTAAAATTCTCCAACAAGATCTAAATCTATTGGAAAATCTTGAAATGCAACCTTGGGAAGACACATTGGGAAACATAAAGATATGAATTAGCGAAGAAAAGGATATTCATCACTGGGGGTATTCCCCTGCAGACACATTCACAATTAAGGAAGCCTATCAACTTCAGGAAAACTTTCACAAGCAAATGAAATATCACATCTGGCGCATAATCTAGAAAACCAAACTATGGCTAAAGGTTTCCATCTTTCTTTGCCTGTTGGTTTGGAACCGACTCCTAACCTGGGATAACCTCAAAAAGCGAGGATTCATTGGACCCTCAATTTTCCACCTATGTCAGCAACAAGAAGAAACAATGGATCACATCTTTAATCAATTCCCCAACAATAATATGATCTAGGATCAAGTTGCTATATCATGAGGAAAACCAAAAGAGATAGGAAAAACATCATCAACACTATCAGAAATTGGGGCTCAAGGGATTTTAAAATCCCACTCCTAAACAAAATTTGGCAACTTTGGCTAGGTTTTATAGTTTAGCAACTTTGGAAAGAAATAAACTAGTGCATATTCCATTCCTAGGCCTCCAAACCTTCCATAATCTAGTCAAGGATCCTTGGAAGCATTTGGGAAACAATTCAAGTTCAATCTTGGACCCATGATGACATTCCCACTAAACCACCGTAATCTCTCATCTTCTCCTCTTGGAAGATGATAACTCCCAAGGCCTCTCTCTCTATCCCTGCTCCCCCAACCCCCACAGCGTGAATGCCCTCCAATTTGAGTTGTCCTCCACCAAGTTTCTCGAAGCTGATCTTTGATGCCACATGTAAGGGAAATCCTAGACCAACTGGTTTTCGAGCAGTTATCAGAGACAACATAGGGAAAATCAAGCACCTTAGAGTGACATTTTTGGGGCATGACATGAATAACTCAGTAGAACTATGGGGTCTCATCAGAGGAGTTCAAATATCCTCAGAGCTCAACTTACAACCCCTGATAATTTAAGGAGATTCAAAATTAAGTATCTCCTTAGCAACCAAAATTATCAATGGCACGGATTTGGAAAAAATCACTCCCAGCTAGCACCTCTTAGGCCCTCTCTCTTTTTTACAAGCCTTACTATATCCTCCACTCACTCTCATCACTTCACACATAAGACGTGAGGCTAATAAAGTATCTCACAAACTAGATAATGAGGGAGTCACTACACAAGCATAAATCCTTATTCTCAATGCCCACGATCATATGGATTCACAACTATTAAAAAAATGCCAAGGGCTAGCCTTTCACAATTTCCTCCCCCTGGATGGGGTGACACCTAGCAAACGCATGTCACATGGCACCCTGGAGATGAGCGCAATTAAATCCCCTCATCCCCATCCTCCTCCTCTGTCCATTCATAATGCATAAAATTCACTCCCAGAGCTTAGTGCGTTAGGAAAATTCAGTAGGTTTAATGGTGATTCAAGCTTGGACCTCCAGTACTAGTACGATGCATCAAGGATGCATCACCTTGGCACTCATGTCTCCCCAAACTATCACTTCCCTCATCACCATGCAGGTAACTCCATGTTGTGGCTCTTATTTCCAGAGTGTTTCCATTATTTTTCATTCCCCCCTGTTGTTATGCTTTGAGCACTCCGAGCCTCTGCTACTTTCCTTCTATCCACAACCAACATTTTCAGAATTTCCTTTGTTAATTATTCCCCCCACAAGCTCAACTTCATCATACCCTGTGAGAGAGGAAAATCAATTTGTGGTTTGTCCTACTACAGTCAAGTAGGTAGGCATTGGTGCACATGACTGCCCTCTTTCTCTCCCATTCGAGGAAGAAACTCGGCCTTCTCTCCCAGCTCTAGCCAAAACTAGTGCGAAGATGATCAAGATGAGTTTCACTAGTCTAACCTAGAGCTAATCTATGGGGGATGCATAGTGGAGGAGGAGATTCCTCCTAAATGGGAGGATATTCTTCCTCACTTACATGAAACCACCATGGAGTAGATGACACCAACAAGCACTGCTATCCCTTTTTATTCCCCCAAGACGCCCATGGGAGGATGTATGGTAGAGGAGGAATTCCCTACAGTAATGTCGGATAATTGAAATAATTATGGAGACCCCAAGGACGACGACCTATGGATAAAGTGGGGAGACTGTTGGAGTGAGGAGGAAACCCATAGGGAGACAAACACATGTAGGCAAGCTCACCTGACTTTGGGCTACAATGACCTACCCAGCTTCTGCAGGCTCACGGAGGACCATTTGGTCTTGATTTTTGAGATGAGAAGAGACTTAGCCGAAGAACTGCACAATGAGTACATCCTCAACAATTGCCTAGACATTTTATTCGACTCCTCGTCGAGCGAGCCTGCGAACAACCACTGCCCAACATGCTACTAGCCATAGGCCTTCACAATTCATCATGATGGATGCCTCATGTCTAGCTTCTACCCAACATGTTGCTAGCCATACGCCTTCACAGTTCATCATGATGGGCACCTCATGTCCAGTTTCTTCACTGTTAATTTTTTTGGTTTTAGCTACAATGTTTTTTGTTGCAAACAGACTCTCGTTCACTAGATGGTCCTTGAAAAATGACGACCACCTATTATGCTTTCCATGTATGTGGCAGAACAAGTGGCAAATCTTGTAGTATTTTTAGACATGTATTTCTTTCTGGTCCTTGAACAATCTCGACCACCTGTTCTGGTTTGTGTGGAAGAACATGTGGTGAGTGTTGATGTATTCTCATACATGTATCCCTTTTTGATAGCTTAAGGTACTGCAATCTTTTTATTAAAAAAAAAAAAAAATCATTATAAAGGGGATATTAAAAAATCCTATATAGTTACGCAAAGTTCTAAAATTATGGAAATTACCATATACACTAGCATATGGATACGAAGTAGACCATATGAGAAAACTCTTGTAAACAAAAGGGAAAAATACATAATTAAAACAATTAGGAGTAAAATTGTATATCAATGCATTTCTTAGTATTAAACCACATAAATACATTAGGAGCAAATAGAAACTGTATTTTTATCTTGACTAAAGAAATTATTGTGAGATTTGTTAGCGTCTTTTAAATTATGCTCAATATCTTTATACTAACTTTGTTCGGATATGACCGAGAAGGAATAAATCCAAAATCCCTAACTATTAAGCCGACTTCTTTCCAAGCGACAAAATAGATGAGAGTTAAATTACGACGTTACTCGTAAAAAATATAAGATTGAAACTCGACTACCTTTCTCGGGTTAGACTCTGATCCTTTGCAATAGCGAGATATTTCCAACATGCATTACACATATAAGAATTTTAGTATGGATAAAGAGTTCATTCAAATATGTTAGAAAAATAATATAGAGAACTTAACAGAGATATACCATGACTTATCTTAAATCCTGTAGCGATTCGGGTTCTTGTATCGTTCCTTCCTATGGACAAACACAATTGGAAAACGTTTGAGAAAGCCATTACTATGTATGGAAGATTTAAAAAATAAATCGTTAGTATTTTTCCTTAAAACTTTTACAACGATTGGTACTTGCGTGGTCCTGGGTAATCCTCTTAAGCTTTTCCAAGCATATAATAAAACATAGGTCCTTTTTCCTTCACTACAATTATAAATAATAGCCGATAAAAACCGCTTGATAACTCTTTAAAACAAGGAACAATGACCATTTAGTTAACTTCTACATTAATTAATAAGAAATCGTATTTTTCCCATGAAGAATATACTCTACCAGTTTTAAAACAAAGTATTACCAAGACTACGATACTAAATAAAGAAAGGAACGACAAACAAAACTATGAAAACAAAATTTGAAAACTGCTTTCAC